>CATIWF010112368.1:0-40909 GCA_949630135.1 Balakata baccata
TTGCATATGAATTGATATAGATCTTAAACTGATTAATGAAAGTCCATGATATGAAACATAGCATGAAGGAAATCATGATGGGATCATGATAATGAGATTCCTTTCATGTGTAATTATGTTAGTATCTAAATTATCCCTAGTTACAGGATTAACAAGATGGGATATTGTTGATCCGGATAGACTAGCACATGTTATATTCCTTGATTAGATCAAGTAGTAGATCTCATAAGCTGTGAGCATGAGATGTTCAAAGTTAACATGTGAATGCTTGTTAAGAGTAGTCAAGTACATTGGATGACCTGCTATGAGACAATCATATGGATTATCTATTCAAATGTCAATGATAGTCTTATCATAATAATGGTGCATGTACCCTTAGACTTGAGGTACTCAAGGATATCTTGGATACTGATTCTGTGCTTTGACTCCATTCCTTGTTGCCTCATAGAGGTCGCTCAAAGGGTGGTGATTGGATGCAGCTTGAGGTATTCGAAGGTAATTGGGTAGCCAACAGAGGATTCACCGCTCCTGATAGAGGGAGAGTATACCCACGGCCTCTTGTTGGGATCATTACTCGGGAATCTCTGGCCAAAGTGGATCTATCATGAAGATGGTCTTCAGTGACATGTCTAATTGAGTAATGAGTCTCAGTGACAAGATCTAAAATCACTTGGGCTAGGTGTGACGTAGTCAGTCTAGTAAGAGCTGACACATAGTCCATGCTCTGAACCGAGTGGGGTATAGAATGGTGAAAGGACGAGTTGCACATATTGTTGTCTATGGAAAGGTTTGTAGTCAAACCACGACTTTCCAGTCAATTGGGGATCATGATGTGTTGCAAGATACTGCTCATGATTTGCTTAAATTATTTGATAATTTAAGTGGCCAACATAACCGGAAATCTAATGGGTCACATGCTTTAGAGATGTAAAGAATGAGCAAAATGGCTTAGGATGAGATCCAAAATATGAGAATTATTTTGAGTCGGTTCACGATAAGATCGCGGGAAAAAAATCGCTCGGGAGAGTTGACCAGCCCGCTGGCCTAGCAGGCCTGCCGATTAGCCTACCAGGTAGGCCAACTGGGCCTACTCAGCAGGCCCAGGCGGGCTGCTGTGTGCGTTGGCGCACAGCTACCTACATGTGGCATTTAAATGGCCTAAATGGCCATTTAAACCACAATTTACTATTCATAACTCCCATTTTTTCTCCTCTCTTCAATTTGGATCTATTTTTCTAATTTTCTTTTGAATCTAAAAGACCCTAAAAGACAGAAATAGACAAGAAAAATTTTTTAGAGACAGCAAGAAAATTAAAGAAACATACACCATTGCTAGCACTTTGAGATATGTTCAAGTCATCTCCCTAGTGGTTTCATCCTCTCATCTTCGCGTGGATATTGTTAGAGACAATCCAATATTGGATTGTTGTGGTTTGCTACAACCAAACAAGGTGAGAAGTTGAAGAAAAATCAAGAAATTATAAAGGTATAAATTCTGAATTTTTTTTTGTTAAATTAGTTTTAATTAGCACATGTATAATCCATTGATTCGGGTTTTGAAAATTTTTATTTCCGCTGCGTTATATGTATGTGATACATAATCAAAACCCTTCATAATAACCCATTTTACCCATTAGGTCCAAAGACGCCTACACTTATGCTCTGATATCAACAAATGTAACATCCACCCATATATTATGAGTATGTCCCATAATACATAGGAAATGCTACAGACTAGGAAACTATAAACTTGTTCAAGGCCTCAATTTTTTTTACATCATTAAATTACGTGTATACTTCATTGCATTTACTTATCCAACGTATCCAGTATAGCTTATACCAGTGATCTCTGATTCCTATTCACCTGTTAAATTTATACCACATAATATCATGAGCTTATAAGGCCCTCATTCCATGCTTTTTTACTATATTTAATTGAGACTTTTCTATATTTTACATCAATTTACATATTTATAAAACAATGATTATAATTAATTATATTCCCATAAATGAATGCAATAATTAAATGCATGATATGCATGTGTCCGGTCTAAACCTAGACCTACATTGTTTCCACTCCGTATGGGCTATAGCATCTCCACTATCAACTGCTACTATAACATTATACCAGCTTCATGATTTGCGTGCATAAATAAACACGCTAAGCTTTTTATTGCGTAGTAATACACATATGATTAACATACTTAACATGAAATCATATAATTATAGAAATATTAAGCCATGCTCATGTAAATAATACATATTTAATCCATGTCTCTTTTATACATGTTCAATTCATTACTAAAATACATATCTTTTCTTTATTGTATTATCCTGTCATGATAACATTTTATGTTTATATCCTGGGATAATCATCACAAAATTAATCATTCACAATTCTTTTATTACTCATTTATTATTCATATATTTTATGTATAAATAATTATTTACACGTATCAAACATAAGTACTTTCAAGATGCCTATAACAATTTAGGGTATTTCATTTCTCTTTTCTTATTCTGATACTTATACAAATCAATAATTTCTCCATGCAAGCTTGCAAGATTATAACATATCAACTATCATGGCATATAAATCATATTTATGTCACATTACATATCTTATACTTTTATAGTCTTTTCTTGTTATTCATTTCTCTTGTTTTTCAACCTTGACTGTCTTTTTTTCATTTTCTTTTCCAATATGAGTTTCGACAAATAGCCCAAGTTCTCTTAGTATCAATAACCCAAGCCTCATTCCCAAACTGCGCGGATATAAGGTGTGAAGTAGGCGTACCCAGTCCAGGGCTAGACAACCTACCCATTCTCTATGTGCTCATCCGAGCTCCTCAAGTCAATAGACCGAGTATAATAATGGATATGAGTGTCAGAAAAAGGAGCACCCAATCTAGGGCTAGCAATCATGTTCCCCTTTCATACCTCACAATGATAATAGATATGAGTGTCAGTAATAGGAACACCCAGTCTAGGGCTACTCCTTGTTCCCTTATCATACTGCATAATGATATCCCCTTTATGGTGTACCATCTATCCTAAAATAGTCCTCAAGTAGAGAAATGGACATTTAATACTATATTCTTCTCTTTTTCTTTATTTCCATTATATTCTTATATGCTTCAATCCATTTGCATAGCAAAATAATCATAATCTCACGCATATTTGAGTTTCTAAACATGTTTTGGCATGTTACATGCGCATTTACATATCATATAACAACATCCAATTGGATTATGAGAAAGGCTATTTCTACTTTTAGACATTAAATTTAACATCTTTTCATGCATATCACACACAATAGCCTCTATGGTGGTTCCAATTGTCACCCCACCTATCAACACTCATATATTTTTATGATTCCACATTTAAAAATGCCTCATCGCTTAACACATCAGTATGTGTAACAATCATTATACACGTTTCCATTGTTTCCAAGCATATATCACATTTTTTATAAAAAAAAACAATAACGATATGTCACATAAAGCACTAAAGCTATCCAGGTGTAATCACTCCTATCAACATGTATGAATCATCTTTAGTTATATTTTTATATAGCATGCCAACATCAATAATTAACACTATAGATACAAGCTTCTTAGATGCTTATGCAACTCTTTATATCACGAGTTATCAAGTGGGGAAACTTACCTTTATTAGACATTACTTTCAAGCACTGTACATGCCTTTAATAAATTTGTACATCTACCATTCATCAATATTGATATTGAACCTAACTTACAACCAATGGAGCTAATAGAAACACAATCATTTTTATATATTTATCATTACTAATTTCCATTAACCACATAGTAAATCCATGTTTTGTTAATATTATGTCATAGCCTACTTTTATAGGTATTGTACATATGGTTCAAGTTTCCACAAGCCATTATTTATGAAAACACCCATATAGACATATTCACAATTACTCTTTCTTCCTTAATCTTAATCAATATCAATCATTTCTCACTAAAGTTGTTTAATATGTCATCCAATCTTTAGATAACCTAGTTCATTACCAACTAGTCATCTAATTATTCATTTCGGGTTTTAAGTGCATTTAGCATGTCGAAATTTTAATCAACTTTAACTTTAATTTTCTCCTTCATGTATCATTCATAGCCTGTAGATATGTTTAGCCGATTTCATATTTTCATTTCTCTCTGAGATACCAATTATCTCTAATTAACACATTAAGTATCCCCTTTCTATACTATTAAACATTCTATCATTTCATTTTAACGAATTAAAATGCATATGTGTACTTACCTCCTATGGAGCCCACTCATAATCCAAGCTTTAAGCTTGCTTAGCCTCCTTGGTGGTTAATTCCACCTTCCAAAAGCATATCCTATACATAATCACTACTATTTCTCATTAGTTCCTACTATATGTCAACATCTATAACCACATATTGTCATACACACTAAACTCCAACTCAAAAACCCTTAAGCTAGGTTCTTTCTTACTTAAATCCATTAATTAACATATTATTCAACTCAAACTAGGCTTAAGAAGAGTTTTCCCTTAAAGAATATTCAAGATTCATTTCAAACATATCCATCTATAATTGGATTTCTACCCATTTCGGGTAAATTACCTCAATCAACTATAAACTTATTAAAGGAAGAGAGAAAACATGAAATCTTACCCAAAGAAGGAAAAAAATAAGGTTGATTTGGTGAAAGACCTGAGTTCCCTCAAGTTCCACACATTTTCTCTCCAATTTCATCTTATTCCTTAGTAAATCTCTCAAATTTATGCTTAACTTTTGCTCTTGAGTGGTAAATCTCGTGTTTTAAGGTCTTAAAACTCACCAAAGATCATATGGAAGATGGATTTCAGAGATTTTGGGTGTATCTAGGGTTTTGAGACTTTGAAATCTATGTTAAAATGAGTTTAAAAGCATGAAAAACTTATTTATGCAAACCATAGTCCCGACCATGACAAATTTGGGTCTGACCGTGAACCATTATGCCCAAAAATATGCCTAAAACACGACCTTCACAGCCATGAATAAATCCTTCATGGTCATGAACAAAGCTCTTTCACGACCATGAACAAATCTTTCATGGTTATGAATAAGGCCCTTTCATGGTCACGACAATTTTCAGTATGGTTGTAACGCTGGTTGTGAAAGTGCACAACTTTTTTCTATGATCGAATTTTGCCAAAATTCTACTTCTATACACTTCCTAAACATATATAGAAATTATCTAAGGCCATTTGACACATTTAGACTCAAGTTCATACAACTCAAATCATCCCCAAAAATGGATCACAACTTAAGCTTTACATATGCATTGTACTTAAGGGTGTCAAAATGGGTCATGATACGTGAACCCGACACGCGAAACACGTAAAATTAGCGGGTTAGTGTTGAGGTTATACGGGTTCATGTCATAAACAGATCGACCTGTTTATGACACTGTTCAAATCATGTTGAGTCACGAGTTGACACGAAAATCCGTTACAACCCGTTTATTTTTTTTTGTCTCGTGTTGTGTCAATCCGATCCAACTCATTTATAATATGTGTAAATTTACTGAAATATCAAGGTTAATAGTGTCATTTTACAAAAAATAATATTTAAATATCATTTTCGTGTCGTGTTAGTCGTGTTATATTGTGTTAAAATGATCCAAAAAGATATAATTGTGTCGTGTCAAATGACCCAAAAAGCATAATTGTGTCGTGTCGTGTCAACTGACCAAAACAAACATAATTGTGTCGTGTTCGTGTCAGATTTTATAACCCAAGTACGACCAGAAAATTAAACATGTTACATGTATCGTATTCGTGTCAACCCGATTAATAAATGAGTTGTATTCGTGTTGGCCCTAATGTGTCACCCGAGTGGATTGACACAATACGAACACGATCCGCCAACCCGTTTTGACACCCCTAATTGTACCTCCTTTAACATATTTGTCATTTTCTTATTCATAACCATATTTATACATATTCGAACACTCTAACTAACCTTTCTAACATTCGATCATACAATTTCATATTTCATATTATATAATATCTTATTACTTAACAATTAAGCATGCTCAACAACATTAACTATGCACACAAAATTCACATTTTTGAGCACATATATCATTTATTCATATATTACAACTATATCCTATTTGTGGGCATTACAAATTTGACATTCCAATATCGAAATTTGATTTTAGGTGCAAAATTGCAACATTTCTGAAAGTTTTGGTACCAATCTGCAACAATTAAAAGTTTTGATATCAATTTATAATAAAGGGACAAGTTTTGGTACCTTTTATATAACTAACCCTACTTTAAAATAAAAATTGAAAAGTAGGTACCAAATGATAAAGAAAAAAGTTTGGTACTAAATTGAATCATATGAATAACTTTTGTAACAATGAGCATTTTACCCAAAAATAAATAAAAAGACTGATAACAAAAAATGAAAAAAAATGTTCACTCTCTTACCTCAGTTTGGAATGAAATAATTAAGGGTTTGGAATTCATTTGGAAACAAAACTTGGAATTCATTTATATTTGAAATGATATAACTTAAAATAGTCAATTTCATTTAATTGTATTTGAAATAAATCTATAATTTGATATTTATTTACATATTTTCCTAAAGTAAAGATTCATGTAGAAATAAAATATGTATAAACATATACTTGGTTAAATATGTATATAAATAAATTAATTTTGTATAGATATACACTTGCAATATTTTAAAAAATCTAAAACATAATCATACTTATAGTTATAATTTTTATTACTTATAATATTATACAATTTGATGAAATTTAAGTAACAAAGCTCCTAAAGTTCAATTGCACTTAAAAAATGAAAATGGAAAATATGAGAGTAGAGAAAGAGAAAGAATGCAAATTGTGTTTGTGAAATGATAAAAGAAATGAAAACTGAAGTTTAGTTAATTTTAAGTCAATAAGATATTTTTGTCAATAAAATTTATTTGGATTATTTGTAGAATTCGTTTGTAAATTCTACAATTTTACTAGATTTTGGTTTTATTTCATTTATTTTAAATATGCAAATCCTGGAATCGATTACAAATTCTAATGAATTACAAATTTTATGGAATCGATTACAAGCTTTTATTTTCAGGATTAATTATATGAAACTTTGTTACAATTGGTATCAACATTTTTAATTGTTCTAGTTTAATACCAAAATTTTTAAAAATATTATAATTTAGTACATGAAGTCAAATTTTAGTACTGAAATGTCAAATTAGTAATGTTACGTCATATGAACTTCTATATCAATTTTTTTTTTGCTATACAGAACACCTGTAAAAATGACACTATTAACAATTTGAAGTCTGATTTATGAGTTTTTTAATCTTTAAATATTATTAAATCATATAATTTCTATAGACATTCTTTATAGAAAAAATTTTACCAATTTGTTTTTCCCGTTAAAAATTAATTTTAAATATTAAATTATAATATTTTTAAAAATTTTAATATAAATATACAACAATTACAAATTTTGATAAATTTATAATAAAATAATAAATTTTGCTTACCATTCATATCATTTTTCGATTATTTTTATCGCTCATCGCTTCGAAACCCTTTCTTTCTAAAATCTCTCATCTCTCTCTCGATCGAAACATTTTGTCTCTGAAATGGAAGATGACGACGAGTTTGGAGATCTCTACACGGACGTGCTTCGTCCCTTCTCATCGTCTTTATCATCTGCTACGCAGCCACAACAGCATCCTTCTGCCGGTCCTTCTTTACCCCGTCCGATCGATCTCAATTTTCGTAACGGTGATCGTGATATCCTCTCCACTTCATCCGCTCGCGATCCTGCTTTTCCATATGATCAATCTTTGCCCAATTCTATCCATAATTCCATTTCAACTGATAATAATTCAGCTGCTAGTGTATCTAGGGTTTTGGCCTCCTCCGATGAGAAATTACAGGACACTCCTGCGAGTATTGGTGATTTAGCTGATTTTCAATCCAATAAAGAAGAAAAAGATATGAATTTTGACGTAGAGGAGGGTAATACTGGAATTATCGAAGATTCAGGTCCGTTGATCCCGGGCCTCACTGTGGACGCGGATGATACCAAGAAGAATGAAGTTGACGTCAGCGGTGGCCGAGGTGGTGGAGAGGCAGATGAATATTGGGAGGAAGAAAGTGATAGTGAAGATGATTTGCAAATAGTGTTGAATGATAACAATCACGGGTCCATGGGCATGGAAAGAGGAATGATGGGTGATGGTGATGACGACGACGACGAGGATGGGGATCCACTCGTGATTGTGGCTGATGGAGACCCAAGTCAGCCGATTGAGGAACCGGACTGGGGCGTGGGAGAGGATGCAGCCACAGCTGCTGGGGCGGAAGGGGAGAGAAAGGAGGGTGGCGACGCATCTGGGAAAGGGAATTCAGTGGCAGGGCCAAAGATTGGGTTTAGCAATCATGTGTATCATCATCCGTTTCATTCTCAGTTTAAGGTCAGTGTTGTTGTGGCTATTTGTTGACTTTAAACAAAGAAAGAAAATAAGAGAAAAATAGTGGTTTTATTCTTAAAGTGGGGTGTTGTGTTCCCCTAAATAGATGAAAAGTAGAATTGTAATTGTTGTACATATAAGATTATGATTGTTCACCCTTCATGTTTGTATGTTTGCTTGAAATAATTGAATGAAAATTAATGAATTTGATGCTCATGGATTGTATGTGGATGCGTCCAGCTGTAAATGAACTTTGTTTGGCTTCAAGAGTTAAAATTTTCTAGACAGTGCAAGCCGTTTAAGTGCACTATGAAATTATTGTTTTTAGCATGGCTCGTACTCGTGCAACTCAAGCTCCTAAGTTTTTGTGTCATTGCAAGATGCACTAAGAAAAAGGATGAAGTCTTGAAACCTCTCTAAGGTTTTGTGAAATCAATCGCTATTGTCTTTTGGACTAGTAAAATATATGGTATGCGAAGTTGAATGGCTGTTTAAATCTTGAATGCTTCTACTTTGGTGCTCCTACATGATAAGTGTGAATCGGTCCGGCCAATGATAGCATCAATACAGAGAATACATCCTATTAGCATTATTGGGTAGTGAACTGCACATTCTTCCTTTCCAAACCATCAATGTCAATGAGATATATGTAGTGAACTATTTTTCAGAACCATACCCTGTGATCATCATTTGGGTTTGTGGGTGACAAGAATCTTCAAGGAGTTCAAAGAGAGGTGGACGCTTATAAGGACAAGAAGATTTCTGTACAGTCAAGTAAAATTGCTTTACCAGGCATCACTCTAGATGCTATAAATGCGTCTATAGAGGACACAGTTTTGTTTTGTTTCTGGCTTCTTCCCTTCAATATTTGTCTATTACACATTTATGAAACTGGTATCATGAGAAGTACAAACCAGTGAGTCTGGGAAGTATATTTTGAAGCCGATTTTTGTTAACTTTTTTTTTGCATCAGTTAGTCATGACCCGGAACAGATACATTATGCTTAATTTCATGAAAAACATCCGTAATGTCTTAACAGCTTTCTAGGTTCTATTAAAATCAAAGCAAAATATTTAATTCACTTTGAATTGGCTGCAGAAATATAATATTTTTTTTCTTGTGCATTTGCTTCACATGCACAAGTATGAGTCCACTAAACCTGTTTTTTCTCTCTTCATATGTTGCATTATATAATATATCTAAGATCTTACAATGCATCAACTCTGATGGATGCTTGTTATTTGATATTTTGGAATCTTCATCATTTGTAGCTATTGTCTGAGTGAATTCCCACTTAATATTTGTTTGAATTTGTAATAACCTTCATGGTAACTGGTTAGTTTTGCTTTAAAATGTTCTGAGTACCATTTATGTACCCATTCTTTTATTTTATCTCTACTTTTGATTTTTAAACCATGATGGTGGTTTCTACATTTCCAGTCTTATTATCAGACCAATCTCCTCTTTCAAATGGTCTAATCTACAAAGGCACTGTGTTGCTGTACAATAATAACTTCCTCAGTCTTCTTGCTACATGGCCAGCTTACATTTGGACAACTAATAGATTTTTTCACATTGTTTCCTCCATTTCCATTTATTTCTCCACTTTTTTGATGAGAAATATGAGCAAGAGGAGCTATAGAAAAAGTTAAATGTGTGCATTACTTGATGTCTAGTTGGATCCCTTTTTTGTTTTTTAATAATTTAATTTTGTTCTCCACTGTCTTCTGCTGCTAGGTTTAGTTTGAATAATACATATTTTTGGAATATTTATTTTGTTGATTTTTAACTAAGACTACTACTAGTATTAGTTAAATTCTGTGCATGGGAAGTCTGTAAACTTCACTTGCAATATGTTAACAGTTAAGCTTTTCTTTCATTTGGTGGCTTACTGCTTGTTTTCCTGAATTTCCATGTTAACTATATGTCTAATTTTCTGTTGGTATGCAGTATGTGAGACCTGGTGCAGCACTGATGCCTGCAGCTACTACTGTTGGTCCTGGAGGAATTCCAGGTCAAGTTCGTCCTCCTATTAACATGGTTCCTATAGCTGGTCGTGGTAGGGGAGAATGGAGACCTGCAGGAATGAAAAATGCTCCTCCAATGCAGAAGGGTTACCATCCTGGCTTTGGAATGCCTGCTTGGGGCAACAATATGGCAGGACGGGGTTTTGGTGGTGGCCTGGAATTCACTCTTCCTTCGCACAAGTAATATTTGCCTTACTGCACAAGCTGGGAACTTTTAGCATTATTTTGTTGTAAATACCTTCCACTGATTTGGTTGATTGATGTTTTCATTATTTTCAAGATTCTTGCTATTGATTTTGGTTAGATTAGTCAGTGATCTTTATCATACCAATAAAGAAGTTATTCAGGTAGATATCTGGTCATCTTGAGGATTAGGGTACCTAAAACTGACCCAATCAGAGACATGCTGTACAGACTTGCCCTTAAGTTAGAATTCAAACCTGCACAAGAAGAGAAGTCTAAATGCTGTTTAAAATTCATTGTGGTGTTTTATGAAGATTACATTGCAATACTAGGATGGTTGACAGCCATTTTCACAAGGATGTACACAGGAGATGGACTGGAAAATTGGGTTGTCATTATTTATTTAGCGCTATCTCAAAGTTGGAGATTCCGGTGTGCATTTTTTGAGTTTCATCTTTTTGCTGCTTCTTTTTTTGTTTGCTCAAAAGAATGAATTTGATGTCCTTTACACAAATTTTCCACCTATATGTCTCAAAATGAGAGAATATTGACTAAAATTTTCATAGCAATAATCAAAATAACAGAACTGATAAATTTGCTCAACTGTTGGACAAAATTTCAAAATCTGAAGGTCAGAAAAGGAATGACAAAAGTTTAGAAATGAGAATAACAAAAGTTTGATTTTTACCCCCTTCATATGTATGTTTCTTTGCATTATTAGTTTTCAATTTTCAATATCAATCTCATCCGGTTTAAATGTCACGCACACGATTTAGTTATAAATAATTGGGAGTAATAGAGTGTAGTTAGATAATTAACCTTATAAGGTGGGAGAAAAGGTTGTGTAAGTAATTTGTATTTCTATGATTTTGGGACTTTGGCATATTAATCAATGTCAATATTAATAGCTTGATCTCGGGATGAACTCTTGAAAATTCCAATACAATATATTGAAGAAAGCCTAAAATGGAGGAGATATTTACAACTTTGATATTGTCTTGATTTCTCTACTTACATTAAGTTGTCTTCAATCATGTAGTCTCAATTAATAGTTTATCACCCTATATTCTTGCTATTTGTATTTGTTGACTCAAAGTGTTAGTCCATTGGAGCGAAGTGTATTTGTCCTATTGAATTTTTAACTACTTCTAAAAGAATACTGATCAAGTTTCTATACTTTTTTCAGGACCATATTTGATGTTGATATTGACAGTTTTGAGGAAAAGCCATGGAAATATCCTGGTGTGGATCTATCAGACTTCTTTAACTTTGGTTTGACTGAGGAAAGCTGGAAAGATTATTGCAAACAGCTGGTAACTATTTACTTCTGATGATGTTTTCTACCAAGTGAGCAAAATTCAAAGGATCTTTTATTGCTTATTCAGGAACAGCACAGACTGGAGACTACAATGCAAAGTAAAATTCGTGTTTATGAGAGTGGGCGGGCTGAGCATGTAAGAAGATGCTTATGCATTATGCACCTGTTCAGACATATTGAAGTGATATATATAAATAAACATGTGTCTTTGATTAGTTTTTTCTTTTCTTTCTTATTTCCCTTTTAGTTCCAAAAGAGGAAAACTGTTTATTTAATATTGCTTTTGTTTTAGGAATATGATCCAGATTTACCACCAGAATTAGCAGCAGCAGCAGGTCTTCATGATATGACGGCTGAGAATTCAAATCTTGGAAAGTCAGATGTTGGACAAAGTGATTTAATGAAAGGACCTACTCGTGTGCGACCACCACTAGTATGCCTGAGCTTCAACATTTCTTTTACATGATTTTTATTGAAGTTCTGTTATAGCTCTTATTATATAATGAAAGATTGTTCTGTTTCCTGAATAAATGAATATTCTTTAGTTACCTATTAATTAAATGATTCTCTTATTCTCCTTCCTTGGCAAGAAGTGTGGATCATCTCTGTCCCACTTACGATCAATTTGCCCTTATCCTACATTGGCTAAGTGTAGGATTCTGAGTCTTTTAGTACATCTTTCATATATATTTGTGATAGCAGCATGAAGACAATGTTTACTTTATTGTATATCAGCCAACTGGACGGGCCATACAAGTTGAAGGAGGTTATGGCGAACGCCTCCCATCTATTGATACCCGACCACCTCGAGTTCGTGATTCTGATGCAATTATTGAGGTAACTGTTGGTCCTATCTTATATTGCGATGGTTGTACTAAGTCATGTGATTCAATATGCATCAACTGAAAGTCCTTGGGTAAACAGATTGTCTTGCAGGACTCTTTAGATGATGATTCCTCACCAGGAAATGGTGGTCTTGATGCAGCAAATGATAATCCACCAAGAGATGATTTCAGAGTAAGCCGTGTGCCTGGAGATGACATGACACAGACAGAAACTCAATATTATGATGATGGTCAAAAGGGTGGCAGGAGACCATATATTGATTCTGTTCGTGGTAACATACCTGGGGAAGATGGGATTTCGCCTTTCCATCCGGAAGCACCATCACAATATTGTGCTGGCCCCCGGTGCCAGGTCATCATGGATAGTGCGGACTATGTCTTGGCTGATGAGGAAAGGTATGAGATAACCATGGTTAGGTATCATAGGACATATTAAACAGCTTTGTTCTTGTATTTCCTGTAATGAGCTTTGTTCAATTTAATTTTTAAGGGTTTTAACTTGATGTAGATCGTGTAAGTTGCTTAGAGTTATAATGCAGTTGGAGAGTAATCTGATAGATTTTGGTATCAAAACTTGAACTGAAAGCACTAAATCTGCAAAATCATGGAACCACTAAATATAATGATCAAAATGTTTTAAATATGAGTGAAAGTTGGGAAATCATGTGGATAAGACCTAGGGTTAGTGTTGGTGTCACGATGGGATGGAATGGGCTGATCAGAAGGAAATGAAATTTGGAGTCTGTTGCAGGTTATGAATAAACAAGAGGTATGTTAGAATTAGAAGAATCCATTGGTAAAAGTCTTGCAATTTCTAGAATTCTTACTTGTCCATGAAAAATTTACTTACCTTGATGGAAGATTTGTACTATGTAGCAAAAATAATTAATTTTAAGAAAATAATTAGGAGACTCTAAAAATTTCATTAAAGACCACAAACTCTATTCTAGGTATCATTAAACCCTGAAGTAGATATATGTTGGATAAGTATAATCTGGTCCCTTATCCCTCACTCTTTAAGTATTTTGTTTTTACCATCTTCATTTGCTGCCTTCAGTAGCTTGTTTTCCCATCTTTTTAAATTCAGGTTAGGATGGACATGCTGTACGGTGATTGCTTAATTCTTTCTTTTTTTTTTTTTTTTTGTTAATCTTCAATGAATAAGCAGCTGAAATTTTTATTGCTCCTTAAAGAAAATTTACTATTATAGGCAATTTCTTGATGGTGTGTTGAGAGATAGAAACATGGTTCATGGTATAAGTGAAATGTGGATGCAATGTCTTTTTCATGATTTACGATTGTACATACATTGTGGCATGCTAATCTTGTGTGCATGCGAGCATGTAATGGCTGGCTGAGCTGATCAATGCTGGTTATCATAGAGTTGAATATGTTTTTGAACTGAACTCACTTTGTGTGCCATAAATATGGAACATATGACAGTTCAAACATATTTTTCCGACTTTTAACATATTAAATGAAATTTTTTTATTTATTGATTTATTGCTTGATAGAGATAGTGAATTGTCTGAATTTGTGACTGCAATTTGTGAATCATGGATTTGAGTCATTAACTTAGAGATTTTATATTAGTGTGATGTTATTTTAATCTGATAATTATGTACCTGAATTAATAAAACATCTTTAACTCTCCTTTTCTTCACAGGCAGAGACAAGGAAGAACATGCAACAGATCTCCTCATTCTTCATCTAGTCAGAGTGCACTGGATAAAAGATTCCTTAATAATGTTGTGGAAGAATCTATTGAAAGCATGGATGGTAAACGTAGTTCAATGGTATCATCTCCAACTGCTGTAAGGGATGCAAGGAAACTGAGTTTTGAGGAAAAGGATGTTACTATGCCCAGTGAACCTGTATTAGATGAAGTAAGTTCTGGAATGGGAAAGGATAAGATGACTAAGAATGAAGTAACCATAAATGATAGCCTTAAGGATGAAAATGCACAACATTCCACAAAGAATCAAAGAACAAATGCTTGTGCTGACCAGTCTGCATTGCAAGAACTAGATGATGGAGAAGATTCCAAGGCTGCAAGAAGTAGTGGAAACAGCAAAGCAAGATCAGGGAGCAGCAAAGAATATCAGAAATGGCAGGATGGTGTTGAGGAGGAAGTTGTTCAAGAGGAGCATGCTGGAAACTTAGGAAGCATTAAGAGGCATCTTGATGAAAATGAACAGAATTTCCGAGGAGAAGAATGTGATGCTAGGCAGGAGATGGAGAGCATGGTAAGAAAAGGTAGGGAGGGTTCTTATCCTCATAGAGATTTAGATGTTAGCATGGGGCATCATTTGCATATGAGAAATGAGGGTCTTGATAAGCGCAAGGAGCAAGAATATTCTGATGGAGTTTGGCAACGGAGAGAGGAAGATCTACATAGTAGAAAAGGTAGAATAGAAGACACAATGAAGAGGGAACGGGAAGATGAAATGGCATCCAGGCACAAAAGTAAGATTCGAGAAAGTGAGAGGAGTGACAAAGAAGTTATTCATTCCAGAAAACAGTTGGACAATGGTAACTATAGGGTCCATTATGATAAGGATCTTAACTCACGGCATAGGGAAAGAGAGGACAGTTTGAAGAGTAGGTATGACATTGTGGATGATTACCATAGCAAGAGAAGGAAAGATGAAGAGTATTTGAAAAGAGATCACATCAACAAGGAGGACATCTTGCATGGTCACAGAGAAACCGTAAGTCGTCGAAGGCGAGAAAGAGATGATGTTTTGGATCTTCGGAAGAGAGATGAGCAGCAAAGAATTAACGGCATTGACAATTACCACGCTGTTAGGCATAAAGATGAGGTCCGGCTCCAAAGGGAAAGGAGTGATAAGCAAAGGGATAGGGAAGATTTGTATAGGCTAAAACAATCCCATGAAGAAAGTCTTTCCAAGCGAGAAAAAGATGAAGGACGAGGTTCTGTAAGGACTGGACGTGGTGGTGCAGATGATAAAACATGGATTGGACATGGTAGGTCAAAGGATGAGTACAGAGTTTCAGATAAAGAGTACCTTATGAAGGAAACTGTTAGAAACAGTGGACAACAGAAGAGAAGGGATAGAGTGGAGGAGGAAAGTTATTCACATCATCGGGGAAGGGATGGTATTTATGTGCGAGGAAATCAAATTAATAACGAGGAGAGAAGATCTAGGCAAGATAGATCAGGTGCTTATAATAATCATGTTGATACTCCTGATAACCAAAGGGTGCATGAGAAAAAACATAAAGATACCATGAGGAAGAATAAAGAATCCGAGGCTGGAGATCACGGTACTTCTTGTCCTTCCAGAAGAAAGCAAGAGGATCAGAGTGGTCACACTGATGAGATGGTACTCTCTATATTCTACAATAGCATAAGTTGCTAATATGCTAATAGAAATACTCTCATAAGTCCAGTTATTGATAAATGGCCATACATAGTAAATTATAAGTCTTCGAACAAAATTTATGTTAAGGTCACTAATCATGAGAAATTAAATACTTGAAAGTACTTTTTCATTGAAGCCGAGTCCTATTTCTCAGGCATTATAAATAACAGTAATAAATAAATAAATAGTGAATAACTATTGAAAGTTGATGACTTGTGGAATTTGAACTAGTGATATTACTCAGTTTGGAAGGATTAGGGCATGGGCTTGTAAGATCAGGGTATGTTCCTCCATTTGAGCAATGCCACTGATTGCTGTCCAGAATCACCATTAAATGTAGCATTGTTGTTTAATTCTTGCTCAAGCTGTTGTCTAGGCATTCTCATGTGTGCTGAATGACCAGTTCTATATGCCTCTGTACGATTGATAAAATCTATAATGTGTATGATTCTTAAGGAAGATTAATCTCCTCTCCTTGATGATCTAGGAGCCATGCTAGATGAGTGTCATGTGTAACTGCCTATGATTTTACCTATCTTTTTGGATAAAGAAAATCCTTGTATATATTTAATAGCTGAAAACTTGAAATCCCTCAAAATTATAAGTTCCCAAGTATTAATGGGTGTTTTGCACTAGCTCTACTTTGATGAAGCCTTACCATAATAGACTACGGGGATAAAAGAGAAGATAAAAGATTGGTTCTCCAGTAGTTATAATTCCCTATCATCATAACCTAATTTACTGGAAATCCTGATTGTTTTTCCATATTTGTTTAATTTGCACAAACCCAAGATTAAAATATTGAAGCTACTTTTGACCAATATATTAAATTTTGCAGAAAAATTATTGCGTAATAAATGATAAAAAATGTATTACTTTATTTAGAACATGGACTATAAGCTATGATGTGTATGCATGGGGATGCCAGTATCTGAATAAGAGGAAAATAAGTCTACCTTCTATTATTTTTTTGGGGGCATGAACATGTGTTTGTAGATTAAATTATTTTTTTTGCAACATAAAATTAATATCAATTCATGGGTTCAAGAGTGTTCCACAACAGCTGGGAAACCCGGGGATGGGAGGAGTAACACCTTTATTATAGGAAGAATTGTCCATTATTAATTTTAGCTCTCTATCCTTGCTTTATTTCTTCCAAGTTCATGCCGTTCATCCTCTCTTCTCTTTCTTTTTCCTAGTTATGCTTTTTTTTTTGTCACCAGGGTGATTTTTGTTTTTCCTGGTGGCATGACAAAGTACTTTTAGAGGTGTATCTATATGGGTTCTTTTAGTTTAAGTTATGATAGCAAATGAGGTATCATTGATGCTATGTACATTGGGGATATAGTTGCTTGGAGCATTGTAGCAAATATTTTATAGCTATGCTTAGGCATTCAATTTACCTTGGAAACCTAGAACTAGAGCTGGTTTTCTTTTAGAGAAGGTCTTCTCTACAAGAAACTTCACAATGAGGCCTTCATACTATTAATTTGATGTGTGTTCTCTGTTCCTAAATTTTAAACTCATAAATTATTAGTTTGGCTTTGCAATTCGTGATTTTTACAACCTTTTGTTAGGGGTTAAAGGGTGCTGCGGAGCAAGGAAATGGAGAGAATGAGATCGCAGTGCAACGCAACTCTAAAAGACACAGGGAAGACGCATCCTCAGATGATGAACAACAAGATTCAAGGAGAGGACGCTCAAAGTTGGAACGTTGGACAAGCCATATGGAGAGAGATTATAGTATTAGTAGCAAGTCATCTGCTTCTTTGAAGTATAAAGAGATAGATAGGAATAACAATAGTGGACCTTCAGAAGCTGGCAAACTTCCTGATGAACTTCCCAAGAGACTTCAGGCAGTTGAAAAACTTCCCTTGACAGAAGAAAAAGATACTGGTGATGTGGAGAACAATGATGGTGACGCAAAGCCGTTGGAGGATAAGCATCTAGACACAGTTGAGAAGTTGAAAAAGCGAAGTGAGCGTTTCAAGCTTCCAATGCCTAGGGAGAAGGATGCCTTAGCAATAAAAAAATTGGAGAATGAGGCCTTGCCTTCTGCCAAATCTGATAACCCTGTAGACTCAGAGATCAAACTGGAGCGGCCAGCTCGGAAACGAAGGTGGATTGGCAGCTAAAAGTGAAATTTACAAATATATTTTTGGGTGCATTCCCTTTCTCAGTGAGGAAGTTGCTGCATAGCGCATTTCTTTTACTTTATTGGTCGGAAATCCCTGAGCACAGAATTGTACAATCTAGTACCTCCGACTGTAGTTATTATATAACCTTGTAACAACGTTGCTTCCCATATTTTATATTTAAATGATGTGTAAATACTAATAGATGTAAAATTGAACTTGTCACCTTATGGTGGCACAGAATTGCATTTTAGTGCCAATTCTAATGATAATTGCTCAGATTGAAATAAGAGGAGGCAGAAGACCTGCAGATGGTGCTGAGCAGAATATGATTGTAGTGGCCAAGTGAGAAAGTGCTGTACGAGGCAGGGCACTAGATTCAGATTGATGTAAGCATCATCCAGTTAAGATGGCACTGAGACTGAGAAAATTGGGAGCAATTTTATGGTGAAGCAGCAAAACAGTACTGCCTGTAGAAAATATTTGTCACGACAGATATGGGGTAAAAGTGTACTTATATATATACCATGTATGTGGATTTTTACATTTTCCTTTTTCTAGTTTTTGTTAGGGCAGGAAGCCGGCATCACGTATATCATTTTGTATTTTAGGGATGAGTTAAGCAAATTGGGGCAAATGGAATAACTTGCAGTCATACATTTCTTTTCATTCTGCATTTTTGAAAGTTCTCATACAAGTCTAGGAGCAAATGGGAGATGAGTATGTTAAATATATATGGCCTCGAAAATACTAAGAATGAGTGTGCTTAGTTGTAGCAAATGAAATTTTTGTGCCTATTGAGTTCTGTTGAGAGGACTTGAATTTGGACATTAGTTTTGTGACTCAATCCGAGAAGTGTGTGCTGAGATCCGAAATATGAGAAGTGGCAATCTATACTCGCCTCCTGCCTCTTTGTTGCTAAACTCAACTTTCAATATGTCTGATCAGAGATCCGTTTTAATATTATATCATGATTATTACCTAAAACAAAAGATACTAGATATAGAAAATTTATGACTCAGATTAATCATATCTCTTGTACTTCTCATACTTGTAAAAGCGACAAAGATCATCGCTTTTGCAAATCATCAATTTTGAAAATTGCAATCTTCAAATTCTTCCTCGCAAGGAAGTATTCAACAAAAGTAACAACATATACTCCACAATCACTAAAAAAAAGTACAACATATGCAAGGTATATTTAATGAAAGCCTTGGACTGGATAGTTTAAGCTTTGGGAACTATCATTTAAGGGCTAATCAGGAACAATTCCTTCACTCCCTATACAAATAACATGCGTATAACTAACATTTAATATTTTCTGCAGAAATAAATTCAAACGGCATCTTCTATTATAAATTGATTATATGTAGGTCATATATCAAATATATGTATGGATAGATATAACCGATATATACTCAATATATAACAATCATATAATACAACCGAAGCCAATTATATTAATTGTATTTAACTGTATTATTTGTTTCAAACCAAATTGGTTGTATTTAATTATAAAAAATTAATTAATTTAGGATTTGAAATTAGAGAAATTAAATTAGGTGCAGTTTAAATGAAAAAATAAAATATGAAACCATTTTTAATTGATTAATAGAAAATGGAAATATAAAAGTAAATCAGATTAACAAAAAAAAAAACACAGTATTAACAAAAAGCATCAATTAACCATACTGAAAAACTTGTATTATATGTGTGTGTGTACAATATAACTATAATATAATTTAATATAATTGGATTATATGTCATTCTTATTACTATTAATTCATGTTGCATGTATGTCATGTGTCGCCATTATATGCTATATAATGTTATCAAAGTATAAAAAGGTGAATAGAAGATCATTTTACATCAAAATTTTAAATTTATGAAATTTATTATTGAGAGAAACTATTTAATTTGGTTCTTGAATTGGTTATATTAGATTAAGAAATTTTGTTATTCAGATTTTGGTTTAAGAACATGCACCGCATGTTCGTAGGTGCCTAACCAAATCGTTGTAGCCCAAACAATCACCGAAGAGATGAATTGGTAGAAAAATAAAATTTTTACAAATAACAAAGTAGGGAGAAGATAAAGGTAGATGAAGACATGAATTTTATAGAAGTTCAAGTGTTAACTAACTTTACTTTTCTCCCCAATCGCAATTGAGTATTCATTAATATAATTACTTTAGATTACAATGAGTTTTGCTAGCTCAATCACAACTAGATGTTTTCCTAAAGCTAACACTTTACCCAAATTTCTCTTGTGTTTTAATGACATACACAATAATCAATTTCTTGCAATTTGGCTCACACACTACCCAATTACAAGATAACCCAAAGTGTTTAATGCTAACACTTGAATCCTTATAAAGAATTAATAAATAAAAGTTGAGAAAACAAATTACAAGAGTTTTGGCACAATAAAAGTAGTTGGATCAATTAAATGGCATTTTGGTAGGGTATTTATACTGATTATCCACCAATTAGACATTATAAATTAGTGTTATAACAATTTCTAACGTTCTCTTACAAGTGCATTTAATATAGCCTACAGAGACAGTTTTTCAGTTGGGAATGTAGGTTTTCTGGTTGGAAAATAGCCTAGTTTGACACGTGGCATTGTTTAGTTGGCTAAAAGCTCCAACAGCTAATTCCTATATGAATTTTCCAGTCGGAACTTGTTCGATGATACCTTGACCAAGAACTTGGGATTGTTAATTTCGAGCTTTTCTCAGTCAAGACTTTGGTCAATCAACCTTGGCCGTATTGACTTCCTAGACGATATGACACACTTTGGTAGAGACGCCTTCCAACGGTCATAACTTTTTGAATTTTCCGGTCTTGCCTCAATCTTTCCCGGTAGTGACTTGAGCTTTCCTAGGCAGTACAAGGCCAATCTCGGTTTGCTTTCGCTATTGGAACTCAAAAAGACTAAGGGGCATCATTTCTTAGTGTGGACATAAATTTTTCAATTTGGAACCTTGTCATGGGCAAGAAATGTTAGTCTCAATCGGGACTTACATGTCCTCATGAAATGCTTGACTTGTTCATTGGGCAAATCAAAACAAAATACTTGAAACTTTGAATACTATAAAAACAATACTAAATGAAGATATTAAAGGAATTGAAGGTGGAAGAGGAAGTAGCCACACCCTTCCCTTTGGAAGCGCGTGTCTTATATGTGCCTATTTTGGGTGCCATTAGAAAGAGGAGAGAAAGAATGAGGATGAAGAGAATTGAGAGAGAGTTGAGAGATAAGGGTTGGAGAGAGAGTTTGAGTACAAAGTGAGTGAAAATGGGAGAGAATAGGGGTATTTATGGAGGTGGAAGGGTCAAAGTTACCGTTTGAAGGGATTTAAGGGAAGTTATGACAGATTTGAAATGGTTGGGGGTGGTCTTAAAAAAGCTACCATCGTGGAAGTCCCGAACAGGATGGGGGGTTCCTAACTAGAAACCGTCCAACGGTCAAAAAATTTGAAAGTCTGCACAAAGTCCCAAGTGAGATCTACTAGTTCCCGCAAATGATGAGATTAATGTGGCAACAATTAGGAAGAAATTCAAATTTCTCATTCGAGAAATAGGCCATCCCAAGCGGAAAAGAGAAGAAATGCAACGGTCAAGAACAGATTCAAATGTCACGAGTAGGAGGGATATTTCGCGAGCGAGAGATCTATCCCGAACGGAAACTGTGTTAGCCGAGCGGGAGTTACACGTACCAAGAAAGATAAGAGGAAAATGAGGAAAATAGACTAAAGTACCTTAGTGTAGCATTTCATAGGTGATCAACATGAATATTTTTTTATCATTTGAGCCTTTTAGTTCATCAAATTGAACTTTAAGAAATACAAATATTCATGATATGTATACAAATACACATATTAAATAAAGAGCATGACATCTATATTAATCAACCAAAGAGCATATAATTTACATAGTTGTGTTCATACATATGCATGAATGTGAATGCATGACTTAAAATATTTTAAATCAATATGCTCCCATCAAGCATATCAAGCTCTCATTTTATCAAACAAAACCTTTCATCATTGAGAGGCTTGGTGAAAATATCCATCAATTGGTTGTTAGTGTTAATAAACTCTAATAACATATCACCATTTTAGATATGGTCTCATAAAAAGTGATGTCTAGTATCAATATGCTTGGTTCTAGAATGTTGAATGGGATTTTTAGATAGATTTGTTGCACTAGTGTTATCACATTTGATGGAATGTAATCAATCACTTAACCATAGTCCTTAAGTTGTTGTCTCATCCAAAAAACTTGAGTGCAACAATAATCCGCCACTACATATTCTACTTTGACAGTAAACAAGACAGCTGAAACTTATTTCTTGCTAAACCAAGAACCAATGAAGTGATAAGTTCTAGAGGTGCTTTTTCTATCCAAAAGGCTACCGACATAATCAGCATCCGAAAAACCAATGATATGAAATCATGTGTTTCTAGGATACCATAAACCTAAATGTATTATGCCATAAAGATATTTAAAATTCTTTTTACCGCATGCAAATGTGATTCCTTAGGACATGATTGAAATCTAGCACACAAGTATACACTACACATGATATTGGGTATAAAGGTGGTTAAATAAAGAAGTTAATTGATCATACCTCTATTAAAGCTTTTCATCAATAGCTTTAGCTTTTTCATCCTTGTCCAATTTAGTTGATGTGTTCATTGAAATCTTGACATTCTTGCATCCATCCATTCTAAACTTTTTGATCAACTCCTTTGTATAGTTGGATTGGTTGATGAAGATGTTATCTTTGCTTTGCTTGATTTGAACTCCAAGGAAGAACTTGAGTTCACTCGTCATGTTCATCTCAAATTCCCTAGTCATACACTTAGCAAATTCTTGGCAAAGAATTTCATTAGTGGACCTAAAGATAATGTCATCAACATAAAATTGAACAATGAGAGTGTCATGCTTATGTTTTTAATAAAAAGAGTTGTATCTACATGTCATTTAGAAAAACCATTGTATAGAAGAAATGCACTAAGTCTTATATGCCAAGCTCTAGGAGCTTGTTTCAGTCCACACAAGGCCTTAGTGAGCTTATATACATGATTTGGAAAATCATGATTTTCAAAACCGAGAGGTTGTTCAACATAAACTTCCCCCAATATAAAACCATTTAAAAAAGCACTTTTAACATCCATTTGAAAAAGCTTAAAATTCATATGGTATGCATATGCTAAAAAAATATGAATTGATTCTAATTTTGCTATGGGTCCAAAGGTTTCATCATAATCATTAACTTCCTCTTTGTTATACCCTTTGGCAACCAATCTAGCCTTATTTCTGGTGATGTTATCATCCTCATCTAGTTTATTCCTATAGACCCACTTACTACCAATAATTAGGATCCTTAGGTCCCAGAACTAAGGTCCAAACCTTATTTCTCTCAAATTGGTTGAGTTCCTCTTGCATAGCAATCACCTAACTCTTATCACCCAAAGCCTCATCAATTGACTTTGGTTCAATTTGAGATACAAAATCAAGATTACAATCAATAAGCTTGGAATGAGTACTTACACCTTTTGTAGGGTCACCAATGATTTGATCCTTTAGGTGGTTCCTTACAAACTTCCACTTTTTTGGTAGCTCATTGGATCCTTGCTCTTGGGATTTAAGTTGTTCTTCCTATTGATATTGCTATCAAGGTCATCCTTCTTTGATGATTATCTATGTTTCTCTTGATCAAGATTGAGACTCTCTATGGTACCTACAACATCGTCCAAAGGAATTCCCAAGATCAAGTCTACAAGATTCATCACAATTGACATGCATAGACTCTTTTACAACTAAGGTTCTTTTATTGAAGACCTTATAAGCTTTGATAGAGGTGGAGTAGCCAAGAAAAATACCCTCATCTGATTTTGAGGCAAATTTTCCAAGGTTATCCTTAGTATTCAATATAAAACATTTGCAACCAAATACTCTAAGATATGAGATCTTGGGTTTTCTTCCATTTCAAAGCTCATAAGAATTTTTATTTAAAATAGGTCTTTTGAAAACACATTTTGAAATATAACAAAAGGTATTAGTGGCTTCCGTCCAAAAGTAGTTGGTAAACCATACTCATTAAGCATTGTTCTAGCCATCTCTACTAATATTCAATTTTTCCTTTCAACTACCCCATTTTGTTGATGAGTTTTTTGTATGGAAAAATCATGTGAAATACCATTTTCTAGACAATAATTTTCAAAAAGTTCATTTTCAAACTCTTTGCCGTGATCACTTCTAATTTTAAAGATAAAATATCTCTTTTCATTTTAGACCCTCTTGGCAAGTGCTTGAAGTTTTCAAAAGCATCACTTTTATGAAAAAAATTACCCAAGTAAACCTAGAGTTGTCATCAACTATAAAATGCATAATGTTTACCACCAAAACTAGCAACTCTAAAAGGTCCAAACAAATCAAGATGCAAAAGTTGTAGAGGTCTAGAAGTACTCACAATATTTTTAAGCTTAAATGATGATTTGTGTTGTTTCCCCCTGTGGCATAGCTCACAAGTTTTGTCTTTTAAATACTTGACCTTTGGGAGCCCATCTACTAGCTCATTCTTGCTAAGGCATTAAATTAAATCCATACTTGCATGTCCAAACCTTCTATGCCATAGTCAAGATTCTTCACTAATAAACATAAGACAACTAGAGGAAACATTAGTCAACTTGTGTAAGTCAATTAAGTAAGTATTGTTATCTCTTTCTCCTTTGAATATCTCTTGACCATTTAAAGAGATCATTAGACATCCATTAGAGCTAAAGATGACTTAGTATCCCTTATTACATAATTGACTCACACTCAAAAGATTATGCTTCAAACCATCAACAAGCATCACATCCTCCATAATTGAAATGTCATTAAGTCATATGAAACCCATGCCAATTACCTTACTCTTAGTATTGTTTCCAAAGGTAACCTTACCTCTACCCACACTTCTGATGCTTGTGAAGAGGCTTTTGTTTCCGATCATATGCCTTGAGCATTCACTATCCACTAGCCATACATTCTCCTTACTTGTGGATTTAAAACATACCTACAAAACACAAATTAAAGTTTTTTTTAAGTACCTTGACAAACTTAGGTCCTTGGGGGGTTAGTCTTTGAAGAATCCTAATGGGATTTCCTTATCAAACAATGAATGTTGATGTGCCAAAACTCCATGTAATAACGACATTGTTTATTCTTGAAAGACATTTTCCATCTCACTTTGGGTTTTCGCCTCATAATCTTCTTATTTGAGGCATAAGAAGAGGTGCAATAGCAAACACAATCATGTGATCCTACTTCTTTTGAAGAAGCTGTTTCTAGTTCCCAATCTAATCTATGGTGGGATGTAATAAGAGATGAAATGCAATCTATGGATTATAATGGGGTATGGGAGCTTATTGAATTACCTAAAGGATGTAGACCTATCAGTTGTAAATGGGTCTATAAGACCAAAAAAGACTCTAAAGGGAAGATAAAGGGGTTTAAATCTAGATTAGTTGCCAAGGGGTTTACTCAGAGAGGAGGAATTGATTATAATGAAACTTTTTCTTTGTATTCTCGAAGGATACATTTTGAGTAATCATGACACTAATATCTCATTTTGATTTAGAGCTACATTAGATGGATGTTAAAACCACATTCCTAAATGGAGAATTGAATAAAGAGGTCAATTTGGAACAACTTGAGGGGTTTCAGGAAGATGGTAAGAACCATCTTGTGTGTAGACTTAAAAAGTCTATTTATAGTCTAAAACAAGTCTCACGACAAGGGTACCTAAAATTTGATGGTGTGATCACCTTTTTGGGTTTTGTTGAGAATAAAATTGATAGATGCATATATCTCAAGACTATTGGAAGCATGTATATCTTTCTAATATTGTATGTTGATGATATACTGCTTACAAGTAATGATTTAGGAACACTACATGAGGTAAAGCAGTTGTTATCTAAATATTTTGATATGAAAGATCTTAGAGAAGTATCTTTTATCCTTGGAATTGAAATCCATAAGGATAGATCTCAAAACCTTTTAGGTCTCTCTCAGAAAGCATATATTGTGAAGATATTAAAGAGATTCAATATGCAAGACTGTAATTCTTGGGATGTGCTACTAAAGGTGACAAATTGAGCTTGGTACAGTCTCCTAAGAATGAGGTTGAAAGAGAATCAATAAAAGTAGTGTCATATGCTAGTGTAGTAGGGAGCTTGATATATGCTCAAGTGTGCACTAGACCAGACATTGCATTTGCAGTTGGTATTCTAGGTAGATATCTATCTAATCCTAGAATGGACCATTGGACTACAACTAAAAGAGTTTTGAGAAACTTAAAGGGACCAAAGATTACATCTTGACATACATAATGGTTGAAAATCTGGAGTTGGTTAGTTATACTAACTCAGATTTTGTTGTTTATTCTGATGATAGAAAATCCATGTTAGGCTATGTGTTTTATGTTAGCTGGTAGGGCTGTATCTTGGAAAAGTGTTAAATAGTCCTTAATCTCGTCTTCCACAATGTAAGTTGAGTTCGCATATTATGGTGCAGCCATATAGGCTGTTTGGCTATGAAATCTCGTTGCAAAAATGTCAATTATTGATTCCATTGATAGGCCCATAAAGTTGTATTGTGATAATTTGCTGACTGTGTTGTTTGTAAAAAATAACAAGAATATCACAGGGTCTAAGTATATGGAAGTCAAATATTTGACATTAAAAGAGCTGGTAAAAAAGGTGACGTTGAAATAGAGCTAGTAAAGAAGGGTGACATTGAAATAGAGCATATCAAAACAGATGATATGATAGCTGATCCCTTTACCAAGAGTATTCAATCCAATGTTTTCCAGAGACATGTCATCAGTATAGGTCTAAAATCAACTTTTGATACCTTGAATTAGTGGGAGACTTTCTTGTTGCTCTATGTATTTTAGTTTGTACTTTATACATTGGTATAATGTACTTTGTTAAATTGATGATCATTAATATAATTATATATACTTTCATTGGAAAATATTTGATGCTATATTTTCATGGGAAAGTATTAAAAGTTATATTTTCATGGGAAAATATTAAAAGTTATATTTTCATGGGAAAATATAATGTGATATATATCATATTTGATTAATTAAAGTCTTAATATTAGTATCATCTTAAGCAAAAGGCTTGAGATATTAAAGTTTATAACCTTAGTTGTATGTCTTGGGACACATAAAGGATCGTATAATATAAAGCTTTTGAGATATACACTTCATTTGAAGTAATAAAGGATTTCTTATATATATTTGTGTTGCATCCAAAAGAAAATCAACACATAAAGTTTGATTATAAAGTAAGTGTTGACTAATTTTGCTATATTACCTCAATGTGCTCATGATTAGTCGGATTATTAGTAAATGTGACTACGAAAGATGTCATATTCTTGAATAATGTGGTTTCCATCATGATTCTTTACTAATGATTTTATTGAATCGAACGAGAATGAGAAGTCTTTTGTAATAGATTTTAAATTAATTAGTCCAAGTGGGAGAATATTATATATATTTTATATCTAATTATGGTTGTGGGCATATTAATTGAGAAATAAAGGTATATTACAAAATAAAGAACCTTAAGGATTTGATCAATTTTTTATTTAGGTAAGACTTTATTAATTAATTTAGTGTGGATAACTAATGTAGGCTCGATAATAGTATGGGCATGATGGATGACCCATGATTATTATATTAAGTGTGCTAAGTCTTTTTTGTTACCGACCCTTACCCCCTATATAAAGTTGAAAAGGGATAAAGAAAAAAGTTAAGGTTGAGAATTCCATCATTCTGAGTTTGGAAACGAGAGAAATTCTTGATGCAAACTCGTTTAGATCGTTTCTATCATGATGGAATCGGTGAAACCAAGTTCTTTTCTATATCATCTATCTTGATTAAACTTGTTTTGTGCTCTAAATTACATATTTTAGATCCTAGATTTTGGATTATCAAGTTATTGGCTACATTGATTTTCTATCAACTTCTTCAAACATCGACATCAAAAGCTTCAATCTCATAGCTAAATTACAATATTGTTTCTTGACTATAGACTTATAATCAAAGGTTGAACATATTGCATTTACTGTATCAATGAAACTCTGTACAAGAGCACCTTTCTCCTCCTCTATTCAGCCAAAAAGGAAAGTAGGCCTTTTCCCGTTCACTCCTCGACTCCCTCGGTTCCTTATTGTACACACCGTAGAGTCAAATTTAAAAATCCAAGAAGAAGGCTAGTGAAATGGCAAGCGGATGGCTATAGTTTTCGTTGTCCCCAATGAAAACTTTTAGATAGAAAGATTGAGAGAGAGAGAGAGAGAGAGAGAGAGAGAGAGAGAGAGAGAGAGAATAAGGGGCTAAGGGAGAAAAGGAAGAGAGTATGTGAAGCCATAAACCAAATGGGGATTTGGAGAAAAACGAAATTGAGAATTGTAAAACACTAAAATATGGAAGAGGTTTTAGGAAAAAAAAAACAAGTAGAATTGAGAGGAAAATTTCTTAAAAAAGGTGAATTACATAGAAGGAACTCTAATTATCTAACTCGTAACAATTCAGTACTTAAATTATTATTTGTAACAGAAACTAATGGAATGTTGCACATCAGTAAAAAATTTCCACCTATAGATTCCATGTGTGCGAATGGATCCACAACAATTTCTCTTGCTTTCTCTCAAACTAAACATAATCAAATACGTCTGAAAATAAATAACTTTTATTCTGTCATCAACCATTGTTAGTAGACCTTTGACTCACTCCTCTTAGCGCAGACAAACAAGTAGTAGCTGTCCAACTTTAATTGGGTTGTGGTAAATTAATGTCAAATGAAAATTTTTTCCCCTCATCAAATCAAATGAAATCAGATGAACAAAGATTTTCTCCATTTTTGCCAAATCAAATGAAATTTTTGCGCTAAATTTCTACCCTATTGCCTTATGTTGATTAAGTTTTTGTTGCAACAAAGATTTGATTTAAGAGTGAAAGATTGAGATATGTCACAAGGTGATTAAACTATGTTGAGCTTGATGTTTGGTGATTGTCAAACAAGTAGAGTCTTAAATTTATGATTAGAGTCCTTTTCTAATTCATCATCTTCTACCCTATTTTGGTTGTATTGGCTTGTACCTACAAGTGTTGTAACATATTCGCTTGTTGGGTTTTGTTGGAGATGAGAATTCAGATTTGGTTTTGTTGGAGATTGATTTGGGCTTGTTCATCATGAAAAAAATGGCGTTATCTGAATATAAATTTGTTTTTTGGAATGTGTTTGATTATATTTGTTTTGAGACAAAATGAGAGAAAATGGAGAAAAGTGATGAGAAAGTGGAACATTTTGTTATGGGATCCATTTGCACACATGGAATTTATAGATGAAAATATTTTGCTGATATAAAAAGTCTATATCAGCATTCCATTACATAACTTGATAGAAAATAAAGTACTTTTGTGTTACAAAATTAAAATTTAAGAAGTTTTCTATTACAAATAATAATTTAAATACTGAATTGTTTCAAGTTAAATAATTAGAGTACTGTCAGAATAATTCATCCTCTTAAAAATGGAGAATAAGGTGTCATTTCCTCAATAATAATTCCTAGGGTTAATCTCTACAAGAGTTGTGACACCTAATAAGCAAAAACTAAAATAGATGCAACCAACTATAGTTGCGAAGATTTGAAGATGCAGGCTTCTAAAGTTACCTCGTTGATGTTATTTTCAATGTCTTTTCTTAGCTATCGATTCACTCTTTTACAATTAAAAAATCTTAATTTTTTTGTAAAAAAATTAGAATTAATAGATAAGAAAAATGTTATTTGTCTAAACTATTTTTATACTAACTTTTATTTTATACTTAATCAATCTATCCAGGAGCGGAGCCAGAATTAGATATAAAGGGGCCAATAATAACCAAAGTATAAATGATCAAATATTTATTATATATAATAACTTATAATAAAAGTTAAATATATTATATTTGCATCTAATAATATATCAATAACTATTATTAAACATTCCAAAATACAGCATTACATTCTTAATCTATTAAAATTTAGAACGTCTCTCTTACATGTCACGAAAATCATCTATAAATGAATCTATACAAAACTTTCTAGCAATTTGCTTTTCAATATACACTAACAAACAAACAGCAAGAAATTCATCTTCCATCCAATTATGAAGTGTTGTCTTAATTATGTTCATAGTAGAAAATCATCTCTTTGTGGTAGCTATAGAAACTAGAAGCGTAAGGATAAGAGTTACCACTCTATACACAAGCGAGTAGATTTTTTATTTTCTGGTTTTCACCAACCATTGACATAAATAAAAAATAGTTGCCAAAGTTCTAAAATTAGAAAGTTGTTGCACACGATCAAAATGCTCAAATTGCATTCTTAATTATAGCATCTCATGTTCTGCAAAATCTTGTGGGTAAAACTTTTGCACCAATTTGCAGATGTCATCAATTTTGAATGATATTTCCATCTCTCTTGGATCTAATGCTGATCTAAGAATAAGCATATCCACTATGTTATCATTGAACTTGTTGTACAAATCTTGCAATTGAGAATCTATCACTGCATTAAATATGTCAACTTTATAATGATGTTCTAATGTAATGTCATCTTGTTGATGGTGTGCTCTTCCTTTTCTTGCAACATATTGAGCATCGAAATCCAGCACAGGTATATTGAGTGATTGACATAAAGATTTTATATTTTCAACTAATTCATCTCATCCATCATCTCTCAATTTTTGAATTAGCAACTTAGTAGATGAAACAAGATGCATTGCATTCAAAATATCTTGAGACTGAAGTTGTAAAGCTTGACAAAGCAAATTTGAAATCTTTAAAAAATTTTTTCATAAGATGTAGAATGAAAATAAATTCAAAAGAAGTTAGCACCTCATAAGCTGCATCAGCATCTCCACGTTGGGTTGGTGTAGCTTTATCATTAATAATATTCAATAAAACTTCACATGTTGAACTAAACACCTTTATCAAGCTAGATATAGACTTCAAATGAAAACTCTAATGAGTATCACCTGCCCTTTGTAAAGAACCAATTTGATTAAGCCCTTTTCCACTTTTAAGCTCATCATTGTTAAGTAAATGAGCAGTATTTGAGGCATGAACAACTTTTAATTGGTCATTATGCTTACATGAGGCACCAACAATATTGATAATGGAGTTCAACTTAGTAAAAAATTGATGGACAGAGATAACTTCTTTCTATGCAGCAACAAGTGCCAATTGCAAATGATGTGCAAAACAATGCACATAATAAGCATAAGGGCATTCAACTAAATCTAAAGCTTGCAATCCATTCCATTATCCACACATGTTACTTGCACCATCATAACCTTACCCCCAAATATTTTGAACATTAAGAGTATGATGATATAGGACAAAAAAAAATATATTCTTTCAATATTGATGCAGTGGTGTCTTTAGCATGAACAAGTACAAAAAAAATGCTCTTGTACAAAGCCATCTCTGTCAACAAATCTCAAGACAATTGACATTTGCTCCTTTTTAGATTCATCTCGAGCTTCATCCACAATAAGACAAAATTTTGCATCACCAATTTCTTCTCGAATGGCATTCTTAACTTTAGTTGCCAAGACTTGTAAAATTTGTTTTTGCGTTGTTGGTGATGTATATGATGCATTTCGTGGAGCTTTATCCAAAACTTATGCTACTTTCTCATTATAAGAGGCTATGAAACTCAATAGTTTTAAAAAATTTCTCCGATTGATTGATGTTATAGATTCACCATGTCCTCTAAAGGAACATCCTTAAAATGCAAGCCATCTACTCGCCTCAGTTGAAGCTTTCAAGCGAAGTCTATTTTCAACAACATTTTGAGATGTAAACTTCTCAAAACTTTATAAAATATGTGATTGTTGGTTCATAAGATCTGCACATGCTTTCTTAGCATTTCGATGAGGTGAAGTGTAATCATTTCTAATGTGTGCCAAAAATACACAATTTTTTTCCATCTCTTACCTTCTTCCATGATTGAAATCCAGTAATAGTAAATGCATTCAATCCAAAAGGTCCATCTTGAGTATGAAATGTATAACATGGTAGACAAAATACAACATCCATGGTTGTAAAAACTAGACCGGCCCGGCCGGTTCAACCGGAAAAATTAGGAACCGACCCTAAGGCTAGGCAGTTTTTACCCCCAAAACCAGGGAGGAAACAATCCGGTGGAAAAACCAGCTATCCTGCCAGTTCAACCGGGAACCGATCGGTTTTTTCGGGTTTTTTTTTTAATTTTTTGCAAAAAAATTGTAATTATTAAATTTGGTCAAATATATCTAATTTAATCAATTCAACCAAAAAATTGACCCCAAAACTAGATGAGTTAACTATAAACTAATCAAATTGGTTAAAATAAACATGTTTTTAAACAATTAACTCACCCGTATTTATAAAATAATATATTATCTTCATTCTTACTTTTTTTTATATGGGATTGTTCACTCATTTTTCTATTTTTTTCTTACTTCTTTTTTATATTACTTTTCTTTTACAATTTGAAAATTTTGACTGGTTGTATTTTCAAGTTATAAATTATCTTTACATTTAATAATTAATTAAATGTTTAGTTATACAAATATATGAAATATGATTTTTTTTAAAAATAAAAAAGAGAATATTAGACATGTTATATTATTATTGTATACTAGAAAAGATTTTCAACAACTTATTCTCTATTTTTATTATATATGAGACATATTATGTTTTATTATATATGAGATATGTTATATTTTATAAAAATACTACATAGACCAGTTCAATCCCGGTTCGATTTTAAATCTGTGACCTGCTGGCTTTTCTGGTTCATTTACTGGACAAATTTTTACAACCTTAGCAGCATCTATACTAGGAGAATATTCCAACCAAGATGGAAATAACGTAAACCATGATGCCTGAAAACTGCTAGAATGTTTTTCTCTAGATTTTGGATAATTAGAATGTATATATCGATATTGACCTACTTTTATATAAGTTATCCTAATTTCATCACGTTTGTCAATAGAATACTCCCATATATGTGATTGCAATCCAAAATCATGTTCTAATGATTGAATATTGAAGCTCTCGTTGATTTCAACTCTTAAAGATTTTGCAGGATGACTTTCAGAATTCAAAGGATCAATATTTATAGATGGAGATAGATTTTATTGAGATGATGTAATTTCAATATTCTTTCTTTTAAATAATGCATCAATTGTTTGTATCTTTTTTATATAAAAAAAGCATAGGCCAATCAATTAAAAGTTTTGGTTACAATTAGAATTTAAATTTTAAAGTACTAATATTTGTATGCAAAAATTTCATAATAAGTTGTCTAAAATAATAGATTTATACTCAAATTTGTACAATAATATATTAACAATAACATACATGAAATGTTGAAATTATCAATAAGATTGAACCAAAAATAAAGTCTCCAAATCTATCCAAGAAAAAGCACTTTCATCTAATCAATAACCTATTAAAAACAAAAGATAAAAGATTTTCGAAGTAAAAGATTCAATCAAAAGATAAAAATCACTTTAATCATCAATCAACTACATCCATTAACAACTATCTAAATGTTTCAATAAAATTGTCGAAGTAATCCAAAAAAAAAAAAAGGCAAACTATAAAATCAACTAATAATCTAATATTGGTATATATCCATATACATTGTCATGGTAAAAGGTTATTGAAGTAATCAAAATAGATAAGCAAACTATTTTGTAAAGAGAAATAAAAAAAATTACTTTATAAAGGGAAGCAATAATTAAATAATCCTCAATTATATCTATTAACTTCATTAAAAAACAAGATAGACTGTAACATGAGAAATAAAAAAATTACCTATATCAGCAAAAGCAAACAGTCCAAAATTGTTATTTTTAATTCTTCTCTTTCAACTTTGTTGGCAATAAGAGAACAAAGAGAAGTTGATTGTAATGGCGGCTGAGAAAAAAGATTGTGAAAATTTTAAAATTAATTAGGCTTAAGGATTATGGAGAATAAAGAGAGAGCTAATTTGGTTTAGATTTTAGATTTTTTTTATGGGGCAATAGGAGAAGCCATTTAAGTTAATCTAAAATTTTTATATGGGAAATTTTTTTAAAAAGAAAGTTGGCAGGGGCTAGGGCCCCCCTCCCTCTGTACTTACCTCCACCTCTGAATCTATTTATTATGAATAAAATTTATTATCATTCATAAAAATTTAAATTACAATTAATGGATACAAGAAAATAAATTAAAAACGAACTACTATTAATCTCAACAAATTTTCATATATTTTATGTGATTTATAATATCGTTATCACAAATATTCAAAAATAAATCTATTTCTACAAAAATAAATAAATATTAAATAGAATTAGTAGAATGCAATGATAAATTAAATTAAACATTACATAAATTTTAAAATTATAAATTAATAATTACTAGATTATAAATTGAAATAAATTTAAAAAATAATTAGAAATATAGATATTTTGTATTTAGGATTTGATTGATATATTCAGAAATATAATTTTACATATTTATATTTTTTATTATTATATATAAAAAAAATTCTTTTTTTGCCACTGCACTCCACGAAGTTTACCTAGCAAATGAACGATGTTTTGAATAATTAAATAACTTAGAATATTTCGCACCAAGAAAACAACTTGGAATATTAGTAAACCTTAATAATGTCTTATTTAGAATTAAACAACATTATCATAATAAAACATGTGCAAGCTTCAAATCCCATCACCAAATATTATAGCAAAACTATCTCTCATTATTATTAATGAGATTGGAGCAATCAATGTTAAAAAAATCATGAAGAAATGATCTTGTGCTTGTACTTTGCTTGTGCAGGTTTCTCTCTATATTATTTTCTACCTTGCTCTGAATTTGGATAAGCTTGGAAAATTCATTTTTCATAGCCCAAAAGGAGGTGTTGGTACCAGAGCTCTTAATGCTTATTTTCTTAGCATTAATGGAGGTTATAGGCTCCTTCAAGAGCAAACCCTTCTCAAACTGGTCAATTTCTAATCTTTCTTTATTCAGTTTCTCTTTTTCATTCTAAAAATTATCTTTTTTCTTTTGAGGGAGACTTAGTGATTATTTTCCCTTTTTTCCCTCTTCTGATAGTTGCATTGTTTATGTAGGTTTTTCTTTTGGGTAGGATGTAACTCATTGTGATTATGTATTACACTCTTTAATTAGTCTCATTCAAGTTCAGACCAAGGTCCTTCTTTTCTATTTCGAGATATATTAGAACTTTACAAGGTTTTTAGATCTTCGTTTGCCCCCCCCCCCCCCGTTTTCTATTGTGTATGATTTCCTCTAAAAATCTTTTGTTTTTATGTTGGTGTAGTGCACTTCATTGTCTTTTCATATTTTAATTATATGTTTTCATGTTGGCTTAATTTCCCTCCTCTATTCTCTCCCCTTCTGTTGTTTCTGTCCCTACTTGTGGTCCTTTTCAGCTACACACGATTTATGTTTTTGGGTTTACATCTTAGATTATGTTTGGTTTAAGACAATATGCTACTATGAAATTAGTGCTCTAAATCTAGTTCTGGTTTAATAAAGTTATTAGAATTCTTGCTATTCATAATTTTATCCTTATATAGTTTGACTAGATTTCTTAATGTTGAGGTTCATAAAGATGGAGAATGTTGCTAGAGTTTACAAAGCGAAGTTCATTATGAACATTAGCCATTGTGAACATTAGCGAGCTGGGAGAAGATAATCCACTCATATAGAACGTAAGATGTACTTTACTTTTTCTCAGTTCTTTTTGGTCCCCTAAAACATCCAAATTATGCTTGTCATCTTCTCCTTGTTAAATAGATTCTGATGACCCCATTAGCCGCTTATTATGAAAATTATATTTTGCAACAAGTTTATGGGAATTTGTGCTTCATTTCGCCTTTGGGAATGATGATTCAAAACAATTTATTCCCAGTTTAATAATTTTTCCATCAACTTCAACAACTAGTAACTACCCTACATATATCTTTTGTAGGCAAGTCGACTCTTCAAATCAATGAATGTTCCCCGTATAGAATACACTTGCTATCATTGTTTGCCTTTGGTACATTTATGTTGCTTGCAAATGCCCGTTCTTGATGGATCTTGGTAGATGATTACCATTTTCAATCCAATTATTTTGCTTCATCCAGTAGTGATTGATAATAATGCTAATTAGGTACACTACTAGAGCTTCAAAAGATCATAAAGTTCCTCCCTTCCTCGAGCAGATCAACATAACTTGTGGAAAAATATTAACAATTATTGGTTTGGGTCCTGAACTGCCGCCGGTACTTGTTATCCATGAAGTGCACACTATTTACACTTGTCTGCATATGAAGGCATTGAGATATGTATCTTAGCTCAGCAGCTGAAGTTGTTAGTGCCAATTGTCAATTCCCCCTTAATAAGTATTCAATTGCCACATGACGCTTCTTTTTGTTTTTACTAGTTTGTGCAACATTCCAACATTCGTTGATGTATGTGGCACTTACAGAGAAGATTACACATTGTGGTCAGTATCAATAGTGGAGCCAGGACCCCAAAGTTGGGGGGATAAACATATTTTTTTTAGGAGAGACCCCTGAATTAGGAGGACAAATCTTTTTTTTTTTTGGGAAGAATGGGGGGAGGGGCAAATATTAAAAATAATATAAATTTACATTCTATTACATGCATTTTAAAAAATTAATGGGGGCCAATCGCCTACCCTTAAGTGAATGGATAGTGTAAATAAACAAAAGTATTCTGATCTTTAGTCCTCAGCAGGATAATTAATCCTTTTTATCTTGTCTTATCTATTTTCCAATTTCTTATTTGCATCTACACTCATAATCCATTTCACTTGAATCAGGATTCAGGGCATGAGTCATTTGTGGATCTCATTGGAATTAGAAAACAACTTTAGTTTCAACTAAGCAAACAATTCCATTTTCTTTGTTTATTTGTTCATTGTTAATGCTTGCTCCTATTTGTTAGCTTATTCATTGGGCTAGTTAGTTAATATTAAATATAGTTACATATGAACTGTACTCCTTTTAGTAGACTTTCACATTGAATATCTATTAATTATTGGCATTAAGATCTTGTCTTCTCTAAGAATTCAATTATTCTTACCCTATTTTTTATGTTATCTTTATTTTTTTCGAAGAGAACCTAATATTGTATTTTTTTTTTAAAGGTTTTAATGCCATAGAGATCAATGAGTGGCTTTGGAAAAAATCCGTCGAATTGGCTAACACAAACACTATAAGCTACTGTCAAAAGCTGGTAAAAATAACCACTATCATATCGCATTTTTGGAATTAAGCTAGTATTGTTGGTGCTAACAAAATTTCAAAGATCTAATATTTGTTGTTTTCACTTTTCAGTTGTGTTATTCTATTGTTTAATGCTTTTAGGGAAAATTACAAAAAAAATTCAGAAATTTGTAAGATGTCACAATTATATCAAATTCTAAAAAAAATTATATTTAATTTATATGAATTTTCATTTTTAAAAGAAATATAGTTTCAATAGTGCAGAACCAGTCTCAGAATCTGTCTAACGCTTACATGGATTGACCAAATGAAGTAACTGGCATGAGCATAAATTAAATATGTCGACTAGATTAAATATATCCAATTATAATTGGACAATTGGACTAGAGTGTGTGCTATTTAATCCAATTATCATATTTGATTCATATTAGCACCAAATATTTCATTTGGTCAATCTATGTAAATGACAGTTAGGTTCAAAGACTGGTTTCGTGCTACCAGAGCTACATTTGTTTCAAAAATGAAAGTTCATATAATTTAAATAGAAATTGGATATAATTGTGAAATTCAACAAAGTTTAGGATTTTTTTTTTTTTGTAATTTTCCCATGCTTTTTTTAAAAAGAATTTTTCCCATGCTTTTATGCTACCCATCTTGTATCATTGTTGCAACTATCTGTATGACTTTCTATTCTGATACTAACCCATCACAAATTTCAACTCTACTTTATTTAAGTTCTTGTTTACTCCATGTAATCTCTATGCTCATAGTTGTTGGACACCAGCCAGTAGTTGCTTGTGAAGAGAATGTGGAGCAAATCAAAGAAAAGCATGTTTATGAGCCTTAACACCATATTTTCATGAAATACGGAGTGGTAAGAAGTGAACTAAATTAAATTAACGATGTTCGTAACATTATAAATTGCAATCCATTTGTCCAAATATGAAATGAGATATTATTGCATTTACTCTTCAGAACATGTACCTGAGTAGACGCAGTTGCGCTGATGATTCCTTCCTTGACGATGTTGCTTACATTGGGATTATAGATCCTCTCAAAAGTGAGCCTCATTTGGCTGCTTTAAATGGAAACTTGGCCTTCCGAAAGTGTGTTGATTTCAGTAATCAATAACCAATATTGATTTACTTGTCTTATATTCAGGGAACATTTTCTTTGTTAGGAGAACAATAACAATAAAAGGAGACTTGTTAATCCAATATTCAAAATAAGAGAAACGAAAATGATTTGAGGCCTGTGTTCCACACAGTTTTCTTAAGACAAATTCATCTCCTACACTGGTGTTTAGCACAACCGGCGTTTCTCTCCCAAGACACAACAGATTTCAAGTTGTTGTTGAACACACAACACCTACTTACAGCGAACTACGAACTTGTCACACCCTCTATCACTTGAGATGAAGAAGAAAAAGAAAGAAAGAAACTCTTCAATAAGAATCAAAGTAAACTCTCAAAAACTCTTCTAAAATTCAAGCCAAAACCACCTATTTATACTAGATGGAGGAGACATAAGATTAATTGTGATTAATTTCCTTTAAAGGCTGCCAATAATGCATTTGTAACTCTCAAATAATAGTGAAATTAATCTTTGAAACATCAAAAATTGAAATTCCAAAAGACAAGAAGCTTAAAAGACCATTTTGGAACACAATCCACATGGGATTGTGGATTTGCTTTGCACACACTGTAGCACAACAATACGGGTGTGTGGATCTACATGGGTGTGTCAGTGGCTTGGCCGTATGGATCCACACGGAAGTGTAGAATTCACATGATCGTGTGGATCCACACGGGCGTGGCAGACTGCTGGCAGTAGATCAACATGGGAGTGTTGCCAAATATTCTAGAAATAAAAGAAATTTATTAAAAATTGGGCTCGTTCAGGACCATGAGATTTTTGGGCGACATTTGTGTATGCAGGTCGCGCAACCATGCATTAGTCTATTCCGGACCATGGATTTGCACCCCCCTGCACCTGAGCGCGTAAGAGAGAGTATTCCATTCTACTTTTCTTACCTATGTAAGAATGCATCTTAATATATAAACACAAGTCCAACTTCAACTTTTAGTGATGTGAGATCAACTCTCACATTCACTTTTCACTTTTAATCTCCTTACCAAAGAGCTCACTTTGAACTTCAATTTCTATTCACACATTCTCCATTTTGAGCATATGAATATATTAATTCATAGTCCTTATGTCAAGAAACATATATCCAGATCTTTCTCCCAAAACCGAGTTGTGGACCCACCCGAATTATTCTCACAAAATGGCTTATAATCACAATTTTTAGAACAATTCCCCACATGAATAAAATTGGGTGAAAAAGTAAGACGAACAAAGCTTTACTACGTGATAGAGTTTGACAATTGAAACCTGCACAGGATAGGTAGGTGTTACCTTTGAACCTTCCCTTATAAAAGTATATTTAATTTATCCACTATCCAGTTGACATGATGTCATTGAACTATTCAGTTTTCTCGAGTAAATATGATACACTCCATATAGGAATCTTTCTTAACAAAATTTAGTTCTCATTGTTATGTTCATTTTGGCCCTGAACATTTACATGGTTCTGCAAGAGTTTTTGGAGAATTGAATTTTAATACCTTCTCCTTTGAAATGGCCCACTTCACTCCCACATAGGTGATACTTTACACAAATGTATCATTAAAAGCATAGCTTAACCTCATTTCCAATCTTCACTTGGTATATCTCCTATAGTGATCTTTCCACGTTTTTACAATTAGGTTGTCCCATTGAACCTAGATCTTGGAATCTCCAATCAACTAGGTTGGGTTTTCCTTTGTATCGACTTATTCTACTCTTACGAGTTTAAGTCCCATTCCCCTTGATGATTTATCAACTTGCTCTCGATTTAACCATTTGGTTAGCGGATCCGCAATGTTATTGTAACACCTTATACCTATGGATATCACTTATATCATGTTGTCGTATATTGCATATAATGGAACATATGCATATGGATTTAAAAGGCGTTGTGACTAGTTAAATGGCATTGTAAAGCAAAAGAAGAGGCCTATGGCCCAAACAAATGTTCAAAAGCAAAAGAAAAGGCCTATGGCCTAGCAAATGTGCAAATGTTACAAATGATCAAGCTAGCTAGCAAAAGCAAATGTTCACATGGAAAC
>CATIWF010112377.1:0-39240 GCA_949630135.1 Balakata baccata
AATCAGTATTGATTAGAATATTGATCTGCATCCTTTGATTCTTCAAAACTCCAACTTATATTGGATTAACATTGATCGATCAGTAAACTAAACATAAGCACAGAGAATGAGAAGAGAAGAAGAGGTGTTTAAGCAAACATCTTTACTTAATATTCAAAGCTTAGTGTTTTTTCATCCTTCCTTCTCAAACGAAATGAGAAGATATATATAGGCTAAGGGTAGATGACACATGCGTCACTGCTTACATCAAATATTCTTAAATAGGAAAAGTACACAATTACACACAGTAACATGATAAAAAATAAAGCGCACTAACACACATAATTATACAAATAGTACACACTGTGTAATCACTTATTGAACTGATGGCTGACAAGAGGAAGTGGGCATTTGCTTTGTACTATGGAGAGTACATATTTAAATCTTCAAGGGCCAGAGGGGAATCTGCAAAAGGAACGTCATCATCAAAGCTTGGTGGAAAACCATAGTCATCTAGATATCCATCTGGATTAAGCCGATGGCGTTGGGCCGAAGAAGTTGGATTGGACTGAACTGTCTAGGCCGAACTAGTCTGACCTTGAAAAGGCTCCATAGCATCTCTATCTTCATCAGTCTGAAAGAATCTTGGAAAATCATGATGACATTGGCGAAGTTGTTCTTAAAAGGAAGGAGCTTGGGCCTGGGCCTGTGAAGGAGGCTGAGTAACTTCTTCAGGGTCTTGAGAGTCTGGGTCAAGATTCATTTCATCATCTTCACTGCGAAGACGAGGCTTGAGATTCGGAGGCCAAGGGACCATTCTGATTCTTCGAGAAATATCTGGACCAAGGGAAGTGGAACTTGGGGGAGGAAAAAACACTAAGCTTTGAATATTAAGTAAAGATGTTTGCTTAAACACCTCTTCTTCTCTTCTCATTCTCTGTGTTTATGTTCAGTTTACTGATCGATCAATGTTAATCCAATATAAGTTGGAGTTTTGAAGAATCAAAGGATGCAGATCAATATTCTGATCAATACTGATTGACGAAGTGTTCCTAGTAGCTCCTAAGTGTTGAGCTTATGAACTTACAGTTAAAAGGTATTGTGAAAGTATTATGAAGCATCTGTGAGGACCTTGAAGCGTACTGCTTTGGCCCTTCTTGAAGCAGCCTTTTGTGATAGTGTCTTCTTCTTTCTTCCCCTTTATCGAGTGATAAAAGTCCACTCTTCATCAGAGTGATCTTCAATTTTCATGTCCTTAGGTTTGATGCCCCCAGTTAAGTTATCATTTTATACGACATCTTATATAGGTTGACTCATAATCTTGCTAGAAAAGTATGCATTGCAATCTCTATAGGTTCAAAAGAACCAAACTTTAAAGTGGAAATATAAGGACTTACACTCATTATTGTGGTCATATTAGAGGTTGCAATTTCTTCATAAAATACAACATCTCTATCCTCATGTAATTACATAATCTTATCTTTTGAAACAAAATATTTTTGAATAGGATGACTAATCAACCTATGGTACTTACAATAGTTTGGATCATTTATACAATTAGATTCTTTGGGATGCTTCATTTCTAGAAGTTGGATGAGATTAGCTTCAAGCAAGTCATCCAACATCTTGGGAATATTATTATCAGTAAAAGGGTATTTCTTTTCTTGTCTTTCTTTCAAAGTGGTCATTTTTGCACCTTTGCCTCGAGTAGTAGTAGTATTCACCTCCCTTTTCTTCTCTAGCTTGGTGGAAACTTTATAAGGAGCAATATTCACCACTATGAACTAGTTCGTTTCCATTTTTATAGAAAGGTTGGCCCCTTTGCATGCATCTTGCTTTTCCTTTCCTTTATTTGGGTCTTCCACATGAAATCCTTGACCTCTAGTAGTAGTAATGCTTAGCTCCATATCATATGCTCTTAGGCTTGATACCTTGAAGAATGTAGTGCAATCCCCAATGCATGCCTTGAATGCACATATCTAGAGCAAATGTTTCAGATAGGTGATCCTTGCAGTTAAGGCTAAGATTCCTCTATTGATGGATGTAGTCAATGATAGGTTCCTTAGCCCATTGGTGTGAGTTTGTAAGCTCAATCGACGAGTACTATATAAGCGATTGAAGAACTCGCGTTCTAATTGCTCCCATCCATCAATTGTGCTTGGTTCCAAATCTGTATACTAGTTAAAAGCATTTCCTTTCAAAGACCGAACAAATTGTTTAACCATTAAATCACTATATGTACCAGCATTATTGTAAGTTTCTATAAAGTAAGCCGCATGTTGTCTTAGATTGCCTTTACCATCAGACTGCTAAAATTTTGGTGGTTGATAGTTTGCTAGCATTTTTAGAAGATCAATCCTCTGAGAGTATGACTTGGCATATTTATATTATGGTTGAGTGACGCTCTCAATTTGGTCTTTGATAGCTTCTTTGATAAGATCTTTCAACTGACTAGCGTTGATAGCTCCATCAATTATCACTTGAGAATTTTTTGCAAAAGTAATTACTGAAGTCTCCATACATTCTTTAACTTTTGGTGGTAGATTCTTCACAACCACTTCTCCTTTTTCAATTAAACTTTCAACTTTTTTCATTAGAAAAGTGATTTGCTCGTCTTTCTCTTTATTTAATTCACTAAGACTTTCCAGGATCTTGGTCATCTTAGCAATTTGTTCCTTCAAGGTTATAGAGTTAGTCATCATTATGTCATGACACCAGAAGAAATTTTTTATGACAAAGGACTGTGAGGAGATGTTAACGCATCATCACCATGAGGATGAATTAGATTTTTGATGGTTGGTGAGTTGACATCTCCTTTTGCATTTTGTAGAGCTTGATCAAGTGGTTGAGTAGGTGATGGCATCTCCTCCTCTATTTGTGGTGAAACAAATATCTTTTGAAGCAAAGGAAGAGTGTGAGCATAGATATCCTCAATCAACCTTTCCTTGAGGATAACTCTTGGGCTAACATTAGATCGCACAACGAAGCAAACATGCGCCTTGGATTGATGGCCATTGTTGTTGTTTGAAGCCATCGATCTTGATTGTTGAATATTTATGAAACATTTGAAGAAAAGAGATGAAAGGTAGAAATGTTTCACTGGGGGTGCTAGAAATTTGTACACACAAATTTCTTGTTTTGAAATTAAAGACAAGGAAAAAGATAAACAAATATCGAAATTGAATTTATTAAAATAAACGGAAAATGGATATATTCTCTAATGAAGAATTTTTACAGATATAGAAATTAGAGTCTTTGATTCTTTCCTCATTTGATTATGGTTCAAGGACTTATGAACCTTGATCTCGAATCTGTAAAAGATTTCTCCTTCGATTTTGATGAAGAAGATGAATTGAATAACGAATTAAGACACAATTTGAAGATTCATTTTGAAGATTTGAAGACTTGAACAATCTATATTTGAAGATATAAAAGTCTTTATGCTTTGATTTGAAGTAGACTTAATGCTTTGAGACAATTATGCAGAACTTTATTTTGATGCTTTGATTGCAGGGTTCCGGCAGTTTAAGACTTAAATTCTTTTTTTTTTTTCAATGAATAATGAATCTCCTCTATTTATAAGAGAATTTGAGGTGGTGTATTTATAGTTATGTAAAGCACAAAAGACAATAATATATTTCTCTTATTTATATTTATGGACACTTAGACTATTTAAAAAATATATTTATTCACAATTGTATATTTTAATATATAAAAATATTTGATTAGATGTTTTATTTAATAATTAAATTAGAACGCTTGGAAAGAAGATTTCCACAATATATTGATATCTGTCCATATCAATCTAAATAATTAGCCATTTGTCTAAGTTTAATTTGTTTGGAGAGAGAGTACAAAGGCAAAGAGAGATTTGAGGATGTTTCTTTTCCCTAACATCCCATTCCATGAATTTACAACCACCTTTTTGTTATAAATTACTTTCTTAGTTATTATTATTATTACTACACTACCTTCCAGCTGGTCATCCTAAAATTGCCTACTGTTTTTTTTATAGATAGAACTTAAACAAAATCTTAAAATTCATTTTTCTTTTCCAGTTAGACACATTTTTTTTTATTTTAACTAAACAATTGTAATATTTATATTTCTTTTAATTTAATAATTCTATTCACTTCTCCGTTACACTAATATGGCATTATTAAATGAGTTCTAGATGAAAAATAATGATATATTGAGTTTTTTTTTTCCAACTTTTTCTACACGATATAGTTTCGAATAATAACTTCATAGCATTTTTCTCTACGATTTGGTGGTGGATTTTATTTTTTAATTTTCGTTTCTTTTTGCAATTTATTAAAGTAAAATATTTAAGTGGCCAAATTATTCAAAATAGATAAATATAAAAGTTTTGTCTATGGTAACTAAACTAATATATCCATAAAAGCAGAAGTAGAGAGAAATATTTGATAGTATAATTGTTGGAAAAGATTTTGTATTGAGGGGAGCTCTAGATATTCATCAAAAATAGATATTTCAAAAGTTTTTAATTTGACCGAAACATGCAAGCACACTTTGTATGTTAACTTTGATAATTTATCCATAACTATTACAAATCATATTTTGTAACATTTATGGATAATATCCATTTGCCAAGATTATTCCATAATTTTTAAAAGAAAATGGAAAAAATAAAAGGTTGAAACAAATTTTTTAAAACTAAGTTCACCAAATGTGCAAACCAAACAAAAAGACTAAAAATTTTAATTGCCTTTGATGAAATTTATTTGCTACTCCAAGATATATGACCACATAATTCTTCTCTTTGATGCTCTCAATTTTTCCCAAAGAGAAAAATTAAAGAGAAACACAAACTTTTTTTTTAATTTATTTTATAGAAAAGATGTAGAATATTGCTTAACCTATAATGCTTACAAAATAAAAAACCTTATATGTTTTTCAATTGTGGAAAAAAATGCAGCACACCAATTCTGATGGCCAAAAGTCTTCATAATTGAATAATTGAAGCTAACTGCCCATCTTATCATATTATCAACAATCCTCCAACCGACTAATTGATTGAGTGAACCAAAATAATTTGCTTAAAATAATTTTAAGGGGAAAATTTAAAAAATAGACACGTGGTTTTCGACTTTTATAATTTTAAGTAAGTTTTTTTTGTGCAAAATGGATACTGTGGTTTTCGCCATTAGCAACTTTAATTACATACCCTCAACAACGTTAAAAAATCGGGGAAAAAGTTCAAAACAAGGTATGTGGTTTTCAAACTTTGCAAATTTAAGTATATGATATTTTTTTGTACAAAATGGGTATTGTGATTTTTGTTATTAACAATTTTAAATATATTCTTCTAATACTCAGAAGCACAAGAAGGAGAATAGTAAAGTCTTCAAAGCAATTTGTGATGATTCTAGTGATTCAAGTGATAAAAAATTAGATGATAATATGATGCATGTTATTGAAAACCTTATGCATAAGTGTAAAAATTATTATTCTAGAATTAGTTCACTTAAAGAAGTTGTTAGAACTCCAAAATAAGAACTTGAGAAGTTAAAAACTTCTAATGAAAAGTTAACTAAATGTTTAGATGAATACAATTCTATTAAGGATAAGGTTTTATCTTATTATGCCAAAGTTATTGAGGAAAATGCATGAGTCTCAAGAATTCCATTTTTAGATTCAACAAGGGGAAGGAAATCCTTGATGAGATGATTATTATTAATTTTATCCATTTTCAATCTAAAACTATGGAATTGTCAACTTCATCAACTTCATTCACTAGAGTCATTTTAAATTGCTTCGAAGGCTTTCTTCTTATCTTTCTTGTCCTTCCGAGTGTTAGAAGAATATACTTAAAATTGTTTATGATATAAACAACAATAGCCATTTTGTACAAAAAATACCAAATACTTAAAATTGTAAAATTTGAAAGCCATATGCCTATTTTTTTAACTTTTCCCCAGATTTTTTTTTAACGTCGTTAAGGGTATATACTTAGAGTTACTAACTGCACAAACCACATTATCCATTTTGCATAAAAAAATACCACATAAAGTTGCAAAAGTTGGAAGCCACATACCTGTTTTTTGAACTTCCCCCTAATTTTAATTAACACTTTAATTAAAATTATATAACAGAAATAATTAAAATTAATCAATATTAATTTTAACTTAAATAATATAAGTGATCAATTTTTAATTTAATTCTCAATTCAATTAATTTCCATATCTTAAATATTAACTAGCCAAATTATTTAATTTGAGTGTGATATATAAGGTCAATAATTTTATTGAAATGGAAATATAATATTAACTCATTAATATTACATCGGACACTATTTTCGAATTCCTCATATATCCGAACAAATTAAGGGGATATATTTCATCAAAAGCAAAATATCAACTCTATTAGAATCTTACCTTAGTGCAGCAGGGTAACAAATTCTATTATTGGTAATATCATGTCTCACTACATGACTAACTGTGGTGACTATAAGCTAGATTACTAAGTGTGGATAGCATAGTGCAAGGCAAGAGCACTTCCACAACCACGTATTAAAGGACAATCTTGATACCTCAAGTCAAAGGATTTTGAGTCATAAAAAATTAATATATTATGATCAAGATAATAATTGTTGACATCGAGCACTACCTGTTTAGTTATTATCAGACATCACTGTTTGGTACCCTTAACTCTTTAAGAACCCACTGGTTTATTTGAATATCACTATATCATGAAAAATGAGATTCCTCCTCAAAATAAACCATGTGATAACTTAGAGGCTCAATGAATACCCAATTCATTGTCATTTTCTAGTTATGAATATTTTTAAGATTTTTTTTTACCAGAGATATTTAACTCATTATTATCAACAATTTTATTGGAAAGATGGTGCACCAAGAAGGGGGATTGAATTGGTGGCAAATAAAAATTTTCAGCTTAATAGATTTCTTTGAGTGTTTGAGCAATATGCAAATAAAACATATAAAGTAACGGAGCAAGAGAAGATTAAATACAAAGATTTATAGAAGTTCAGGTGTTAACAAACCCTAGTCCTCTCCCCAACCACAATGGGGAGTTCCACTATCTCAAGTGGAGATACAAGAGAGTTTCCTAGCTAACTCACAATTAGAGAGTTTTCCTAGCTCACCCATAACTAAGTGTTTTCCCAAGGCTCATACCGAACCCAAATCACTTGTATTTTAATGGTTTACACAACAATCAATTCCTTGTATTTTGAACAAGTTCACACACAAACCAAATAAGAGTTTTTCTCACTAGGCTCACTCTTACAACCTATTCCCAAGTGTTTAACATTAACACTTCAACCTTTCTTACATAAGAGATGAGAAATAAAATAGCAAAAGTTTTGCACACTTAAAATCAAATTCCTTATCTTCTAAAGCCTTTTGGAGGTCTATTTATAATATTTACTTTCTATTTAGCTATTACATATGGTGCCAAAATTATTTCTAACGTTCAAAAGATGATTCATTTAAAAAGTCTGACAGAGTAAAATCGCGAGTGCGCTTTCTTAATCGTGATCACGATTCTGCAAGTGTCCGTTGGTGCTGTCAATGTGACAGCCTTTAATTGGTCCTTTATGCAACGACTCTATAACAACTAGTCCAATGAGCAAAGAATCGCCAGAACGCTTTAGAGTCCTAATGGCGCTTCTGATGTCCCGAGAGGGATGACAATTTTCTCAGTTTGCATTTGCTTCTGGATCTCAAAGATCATTTTGCAACAGGCCTTTCTCAAGTGCGACATCCATTTCCGAGCAGGATTGGTGTCTCGAGCATGGCATTTATTTCCCGAGTGGGAGTTTTGAAAGTTCATAAAGTCGTTATGACATATGGCATGCTCTGATTGAAGTTTTTATTAATAGTCTTGATTGTGAAAAGCTCGAGTGTGATTTTCATAGACGTGATAGCGTTTTCAATTTCGCTATCTTGAAATATCTATGCATGAGTGCGCATTACATCCCATTTTGTTTCTTTAAGTTGTTCATTAAGTAATCATTGGCCTATTGACTTGAAACTTTGTATGCTACAAAAACACACTTAGATAAACATATTAGTGACACTTAATTTGAATGTCAAGATCAAAATAGAGATCAATCACCCTAAGGTCAATAATCTTTCCCTTTTTTATTTTGACAATCAAACTAAGCAAAATAACAAAATTAAGCATACAGAGTTGAAATTCACATATGATAAAATTATTATGTCAAGTTTCAAGATAATCTGATTTCATTATCGTATCTAATTCATATGGTCAACCAAAGTGTAAAATATCAAACTTTTTAGTTGACTCAAAATACTACGAATATGTTTAGACTTTTTGCCATTTTGCTTTTGTTTTTCTCATATTTCTCCCTCTTTGTCAAGATTAAAAAGAATTAGCACAAGAATAATACTATATCAAGCACTTAGGTCATAAAAAAAGAGAAAATATTAGGGATTTATTAATTTTAAACATTAAATACAACAAAAAGGGACATGAAAAATAGAAAAGTAATCAAACATTCTTAAAAGAAACAAGAAAAATTGAAAATGAAATGTTTGATGCATAATGCTTTAAAAATTATAGATATGGCCTAAAAAGATGGAGAAAGGTTATCATCATCATCATCCTCATCTTCATCTCCCTCTTTACTTTCTTCACTTGCAAACTCCTCATTGCACACATTCATACCTAAGTGTGCTTGCAGGGCTTTCATATCCATGTGAAGATGCCTCATCATCCTCATAAGCTTCCTTTCCATTGGAAGTGGTTGAGATGGAGGGGGTAGGTCTTGTGAAGGACCGACCATAGGCTCTTCTTGAGGTTCCTCTTGTGATGGTTCTTAAATCACAAGTCTTGCTCTCTTTCTCCTTTGAGAGGAAGATGATGCTTCAATTATATGCTCTCCCAAAGCATAAACAAAATTATCACCATCCTTTTTTATAGCCTTTGTACTAAAAAGATATTGAAGATCTATTAAGTTTGAAGTATATTCCTCAATCTGTACATGATTGGTTAAATTGAAAAGAGTGAGGAGGTTGAAGTAGTTTGCTATTTTTGATATGTGAGAAGTGACAAGAATGGTACCTCCCTTTGATGTAGCAATATAGTAAAGATGATCTATAAAATGCATAGAATATTCCACCGACAACCCATGTACCAAGGCATATATAAAGAGAATGTGACTAACCGATGATAATACCAATGTAGGAAGCATTTTATATGTTTGGCATTGGAGGATATTTCAAGAGTGGACTCAATAGAGATTTCTTGCAAAAATTCCGTGTATGTTTGAGCCATATCTTGGGGATTGAGAAGACCTTGTGTCATGAATTTGAAGATGTTTGCAAATTCTCCCCTTATGAGTTGTAGCCTTTGACCAAATAGGCTAAACTTTATGCCATAATATCTAGGTTCAATATTGGCATATTTGTGGATAGAGAAAGTAGAAAGAAATTCCAAGGTTAAGTCGTCATACCTGTGTAATCTAGGCTAGATGAATTCACTCCATCCTACTTTGTTAATTGCCTCCTCAAAGAGTACATCAACATTCATTTTTCTTAGAGGGGAGAAAACAACCAACTTGTTAGCTTGAATATCCTTTTCTTTCAATATCTCATACCGTGCTCTTTCTTCTTGGGAGAAGGTAGCAGCAATCTGCTCCATGCTTGGTGGTTATTAAGTAGTAGAGGCTGAATCACAAGTTACTAATTTGGGAGCCATTTGAGAATGAAGAAGAAGACTAAAAGAGATAGAGGGATATGTTTTTGAGAGAGAAAAAGTTTGTATGCAAAAAGAAATGAGTGTGATCATGTAAATGGACCGAAAATCCCTTTATATAGACATGAAAAGGTGTTTCAAACGGTAACAAAATGTTTGCACGCCGAAATAAATGCAAAAAGGACAGTCAAAAAATTTCTAGAATCGCGAAGTTCGCAATCGCAAATGGAGTTTAGCGAGCATGATTTGTCTTAACTATCCAACAACTATATTTTTGAAAAATTGCGAGCATAAAGAGAAAATATATGTCACAAAAATGGTTATAACGACTTTTTCAAGATTTTAAACAATTTGCGAGCGTGATTCCAAAATATCTATCTCGAATTACATGCACAGAAAAAAAAAAAAGTCTTCAAAACGAGATGTAAATGATTACAATGGGGTGCTATGTACCAAATAGGATCATATAACATAGAATAATCAAATATATCAAATGCATCAATTAAAATGCAAGGAGCAAGCATTTTGGAGTATAAAAGTGAAAGTTTTAAGAACACTTATTGATTTGAAGATTTGTTCCATGTATTTTAAGGCATTTTTTCATATGAAATGAATTTTTCTCATGTGATCATATCTTTGAGCATCTCCCCCTCAATTTGTGCCAAGTTTACATTCAATGGGGCAGATCACGTTTTGATCATTTATGGATAACTTACAAAAGAATCAAATAATCTTTGGTACCCATTTAAGTTTGGGTCCGTTGAGGTTAGCTTTGGAAGGTTCCCAATGAGCCTTCTTAACATAACAATGTTTGTTTATGTACCCAAATATCATGCAATAGTGACATTAATTGGACTTAAATGTTTCTTGCCACCTTGCATGGGGTTTAGGTTTCACATTATGCAAAGAATGTGAATGTAAGCAAGTTAAATGTTGTATGGTGTGTGAAATCTTAGGTCCATGCCTTTTACATAAGAAGGCATAATTGGTCTTGTAAGGTTTCCTTGTTGGACCTTGTGAACTTTTACTACTCTTCTTTTGAGTAATGGCTTTGGTCTGTGCCTTGCCTTTGGTTTTAAAGCCAATTATCTCAATGGATGAGGTTTGTGGTGTACTTGCCTTAACAAATATTGAGCTAGGTGGAGATGATGATGTTGAAGCTCCATTGAAGCCTAAACCATGTCTCACTATAGGAGGTCTTTGAGATACAATAAGTGTATCCAAATTTTCCTTCCCTTTGTGAAAGTTTGAAATTGAGTTTCTAAGCTCTTCAACCTTATTTTTCAACATATTATTTTCTTTAAGCAAGGAAGACATTGAAAGATTTGATGAAAGATCATTCAATGATTTCCTAAGAGATTCATTAGATGTTTTAAGCTTTAAAACAATTTTTTGTAGATCATCAAATTCATTTTCAAATCCAAATACTTGTTTTTATGAAAAATACTTTTCTTTTTAAATTTCTCAATTTCAAGGTTCATAACTTCAATCAAATCATCATCATTAAGCATATCAAGTGAATTGTTATGAGATTGGGATGTGGAACATACCTTATTAGAGTCCTCTTGTAGAGCCATAAAGCAAGTGGTGGTAAATTCTCCTACACTTGACGAGCTTTCATCACTTAAAGTCTCATACCTTCTTTGTTTCATATAGGATCTCCTTTTATGGCTAGAGTACTTAGAAGATTGATTAAAGTTGTTATCATACCTTTTCTTTTCTTTGAGCTTTAATTTTCTTATTAGGTTGGCAATCACTCTTTTACTCATTTCCACTCATTTCCTCTTAGCTAGAGCTTTCATCTTCATAATTTTTCAAAGTTGAGGTTTTGAAAGTAATAGCTCTCCTTTTTTCTAGCTCCATCTCCTTGTCTTTTGCCAATGTCATCTCATGAGTAAGAAGCTTACCAATGAGCATATTGATGGACAATTTACTTAAATCTTCATTGGCTTCTTTAATAGCGGTAACTCTTGACCCATACTCCTTGATGGGAAGACTTTTTAAAATTTTATTATAAATGTCTTCAAGCTCAAGGTGCTTTCCAACCTTTCTTAAGTTGTTGATGATAGCAAGGAGCCGATTGGTCATGTTGATAATAGACTTAAAGTATTTCATCTTGAAAAGCTCATATTCGAATATGAGCAATTGGATTCTATTAGACTTCACTTATTTGGTTCTTTCAAAGTAATTCTCCAAGGTTTTCCAAATGCTATTAGCGCTTCTATAATGCAACACTTTAAGACTATCTTCTTGAGGAATGGTGATAAGGAGAATTGTCAGTGCTCTTTTGTTTTTTCCATTTGCCTTCTTTTGAGTGTTGGACCAATTGTCCCATGAAATTTCTTTCTCTACACCTTCCATTTCCTTGGTTAGTGGCTTCCACTCCTTGTAGATAGTGTCCCGTAAATTAACAGACTCACTATTCATAAAGAGCTCCATTTGAAATTTCTATTGAGCAAAGTTAGCACTATTAAAAATGGGAAATGATCACTAACATCACCCTTCACTATCTTGATCCTTTCTCTCTCACTTAAGCTTTTGACTAGAGAGACCAAGGCTCTAATACCAATTATTGCAAAGGTGGTGCACCAAGAAGGGGGGGTTGAATTGGTGACAAATAGAAATTTTCAGCTTAATGAATTTCTTTAAGTGTTTGAGCAATATGCAAATAAAACATAGAAAGTAAAGGAGCAAGAGAACATTGCACACAAGGATTTATAGAGGTTCAGGATTAACAAACCCTAGACATCTCCCTAACCGTAATTGGGCGTTCCACTATCTCAACTAAAGATACAATAGAGTTTCATAGCTAACTCACAACTAGAGAGTTTTCCTAGCTCACCCACAACTAAGTATTTTCTCAAGGCTCACACCGAACCTAAATCCTTTGTGTTTTAATGGCTCACACAATAACCAATTCCTTATAGTTAAACAAGCTCACACGCAACCTAAATAAGAGTTTTTCTCATTAGGCTCACTCTTACAACCTATTTCCAAGTGTTTAAGGTTAACACTTCAACCTTTCTTACATAAGAGATGAGAAATAAAATAACAAGAGTTTTGGCACACTTAAAATCAAGCTCATTATCTTGTAAGGCCTTTTGGAGGTCTATTTATAATGTTTATCTTCCAACTAGCTGTTATATATGGTACCAAAATTATTTATAACTTTTAAAGGATGATTCATATAAAACGTCTAACAGAGTTAAATCGTGAGCACACTTTCTTAATTGTGATAGCGATTCTACAAGTGTCCGTTAGTGCTTTCGACCTGGTAGTCTTTGATTGGTACTTTATGCAACGACTCTATAACGGCTAGTCTAGTCAGCAAAGAATCACAAGCACACTTCAGAGTCCTGATTGCGCTTCTGATGTCCCGAGTGGGATGGCAATTTTCCCAGTCTGCATTTGCTTCTAGATTTCAAAAATCATTTTGCATCAGGCCTTTCCCGAGCACAACATCCATTTTCCAGGCGGGATTTGTGTCCCGAGTGTGACATTTATTTCCCGAGTGGGAGTTTTGAAAGTTCATAAAGTCGTTATGACATATGGTATGCTCTGATTGAAGTTTCTATCAACGGTCTTGATTATGAAAAGCTCGAGCGTGATTTTCACAGGCGCTGTAGTGTTTTAAGTTTCGCTTTCGTGAAATATCTATGCATGAGCACGCATTACAGGCCATTTTGTTTCTTCAATTTGTTCACTAAGTAATCGTTGGCCTATTGACTTGAAACTTTGTATGCTGTAAAAACACACTTAGATAAACATATTAGTGACACTTAATTTGATTGTCAAGATCAAAATAGAGATCAATCACCCTAAGGTCAACAAACTTGATAATGAATTCTCTATGGATAATGGAAGAAGTAACACCCCTCGATATAACTATATTTTCCTCAAATTATACCAAGGATGTTACCATGCATGAATTTTAAATCATGAATATTTTAAAACCTATTAATGCACCATGGTCATGATGACTTGATAAAAAAAATATTCATGCATGCTCAGATAAAACTTTCTTAACTTTAATAAAATACATTATACCAGCTTCACTAGCTGAAGCTTTATAAAATATTTGAGAAGTTACAAATTTACATGTATTTCATGTTCAAGGTAGGTACAAATGTAGCTACTCCAAACCCTTAGTACAAACAAAATAAAATAAATAGTATGAACTTATCATTGACCCTTAGGCTTTGTCCCTCAGTTCTTTTATGGCTTTGTCTTCTTGTCAACTCTTTTAGCTATCTACAACCTGCGTGGGAGATAAAACATCCAGATGTTAAGCATACCTTGCTTAGTGGTACATAAAAACATACAATCCACATGTGCATATTACTTTTCATATCACACAAGCATTCAATACATAACATATTCATTACCATGGAATAACTAAGCATGCATATAGTATCGTATCAATATAAGCCCATAATAATCCATACATCATCCAAAACATACCAAGCTCTAGCGAGCTTCCCTAAATGAGAGTGCTCACGTCAAGCTTAAGACCCCTCAACTAGTAATATAAAGACTAAGAGCGCTCACATCAAGCTTAAGACCCCTTAGTCTTACACAACACTAGGTACAAGGGCGCTTACAACAAGTTTAAGACCCCTTGACCTCCTACCATGGTACCATGCCCTATTCTATCATATCGCTAAACAGCCATAATATAGACAAAACAGTCTCAACCAAGCATATCACATAACAATCATCCCACAAGTTACCTTAACCAATTCATTAAATTCTTTTGCTATAAATCTATCAACTATGTTTCTATATCCTTTTTAACATTTATAGTTCTTTAGTGTCTTAAAAATAAATAGCTACATTTTAGTTCATTTATAACCATGCAACCTATGGTTTGCCTAAGTGGAACCGACCTACAACATATGTATTTACCCATAATTCATGCCACACAAATATTGAAGATTCATCAATCAAACTGACAGGTTCATCATTTAATAGCCATAAGTTCACTTAATAACTACAAGTTCATCATTCAATCACCACAGGTTCATCACTTAGTAACTACAAGTTCATCATTTAATAACCACAGGTTCATCACTTAATAACTAAGGTTCATCACTTAATAACTACAGGTTCATCACTTAATAATTATAGGTTCATCATTCAATCACCACAAGTTCATCACTTAATAACTATAGATTCATCATTCATGACTTACAGATTCATCAATTAAAAACAACAAGTTCTTCACATTCAACTCATGCAATCAAAATACTATATATCCAAAGAGACACAGGGAATCAAGCACACCATTCAAATTGAAGATCCATACTATCAATTCAACTTTTAAATGAATCAATATGGCTTCCACACAACACACCTATGAAGATTGTTATGAAATTATGTACAGACCTCGACAAAAAAAAAAAAGCTCCTTAACCCCCATGACTTGGATCAAGCTCAATCCATTACTCGTGTTTGATTTCTTCGTTTCATGCCAACACCCAAAATCCAATTTGGCCGAACCAATTCATGCATAAATTCTCATTTTCTTTGTTAATTTCTTATTAATCTTCATCCTTTAACTTTTAATGTAGCCTTAAGCCTTCAATTTTCATTAAGAAAAAGAACATGAAAAGAATAAAGAAATTATAGCATGAGAGAGCTTGAGTGAGACAGAAATGGAGAAGTATAGAGTAGTAAACAAATATGGATAAGATTTTAGTTTTGATAAAGAGAAAGTATGCCTATTTTGGTCTTTCCTCATTTTAAGAATCTAATACATATTCAATGAATGTCATCCTTCATCAATTTGCAAATGTGTTAATATGTATACTTCATCATCCTCAAACTATTATCCTTTCAATTTAATCTATATCTTGATTTTAATTTCTTTAAAATTAAACCTTAAACTAATAAATTTTCTATAGTTAAATACATTATTACTCATATCACAATTTACTCTACATAACAATTCTCTCGGTTTCACAATTTATGTATCGAAACGAAAATGACATTTTTATAATTTAATCCAAATCTACAATTCCACTTATTTAATTATAATTAAAATACTTTTATTTTAATTTCTCACATGTATTAGATTTTAAATTAGATTTTGGTCATTTTAACAATATTTAGATAAATAGTGCACCTAGTTTTAAATCAATGCGATGCATTCAGTCTCAAGATATGTTCATTTATCGGTATCCAAATTAGTGGTCGAGACAAAAGGGTTGTATATTTCATAGTATAATCTAACTATTACATTCATAATTTAATCAACAACTTGAATATTTTATTTATTATAAATGTAAAATATACATGTGTCCATTATAGTATATTATTTAATATACAAAAAAATGAATGCACTAGGACATACACATCACTGATAACAAACTCTCACTTGCACTGGTGTCATTCACCACAGTATCTAAGACCTATCTTCTGAAGATGGTGGTTTAACTATGCTTGTGTCATATGCTTTATGAATGGACTAACTGCATTGTCAGCTAATAGAACTTTCTACACCGAGATATCACCTCGTTCAATGATTTTTCTAATTAAATGATAACGTCGAAGCACATGTTTGAAGTTCTTGTGAGTACTTGGTTCTTTAGACTATGCTATTGCCCATTGTTGTCACAATACAAAAGAATGAGACTTTAAATAAATGGAGCCACATCTAAATTCATTAGGAAGTTTTTCAACCACATGCCTTCTTTGGCGGCATTCGAGGCTACTATGTATTTAGTCTCTGTCATAGAATCAACAATTGTCTTTTGCTTAAAACTTTTTCATACTACTATCGCACCATTCAGAGTAAACACATGCCCTAATATGGACTTCAATTCATTGTTATCTAATTGAAAATCAAAATCTATGCATCCAACCATACTCAGGTCATCCTCCATAAATTAAGAACATATCTTTAGTCCTTCTTAAGTACTTAAAGATTGCCTTGACTGCTATCCAGTGGCTTTCACCTGGATCAGATTAATACCTATTAGTCAAGTTAATAGCAAAGGCTATGTCCGATCTAGTATATAACATAGCATATATTAGATTGCCTATGGCTGAAGCATACGATATATCAGCTATTTGTGCTCTCTCTTCAAGAGTTTTGGGACTCATCTCTCATGCCTCACAAGTATTAATCCTCTTGGAATTTTCTGTCCTAAATCTTTTTAGGATCTTTTCCAAGTAGAGGGCTTGGGATAAAAATAACATTCTCTTAGCTCTATCTCTATACAGCTTAATACCAAGAATGTAGGCTGCTTCTTCCAAGTCTTTCATAGAGAAGGTTGATGCTAACCAGACCTTTATGTCAGTTAAAAAACCAACATAATTACCCATGATTAGAATATCATCAGCATACAAGACTAAGAAAGTAATCTTGCTCCCACTAACTTTCTTGTACATACAAGCCTCATTAGGATTTTGAATAAATTCATAACTCTTTATGACTTCATCAAAATGCTTGTTCTAGCTTCTTGAAGCTTGCTTAAGACCATAAATGGATCTCTTAAGCTTGCACACTTTAGAACCATCTTCAAAATCAAATCCTTTAGGTTGTTCAATATAAATTTCTACTTCAAGAAATCAATGAAGAAAGGTAGTTTTGGCATCCATCTGCCATATCCCATAATCATAATATATTGCAATAGCTAAGAGTATTCGAATACTTTTAAGCGCGCTATAGGAGAGAATGTCTCTTCATAACCAATGCCTTCCTATTGGCGATATCCCTTCACTATAAGACTAGCTTTATAAGTATCAATACTCCCTTCAGAATATAGTTTATGCTTATAAACTCATTTACAACCTATTGGAACTATTTCTTTAGGTGGGTCTATAAGTTTACAAACTTGATTCTAGTACATGGAATTTATCTTAGCTTGCATTGCTTATTGCCACTTAAGAACATCAATGTCAGACATTGCCTCCTCATAAGTGACATGATCTTTTGGTTGATCATTACTATCAAATATAAACAACTCTTGGTCATGTTCAATAGTATATCCATACCATTTAAGAAGGTGTGAAGCTCTTTCAGACCTCCTTGGAGCTAAAGTGATATCCTTTGTCATGTTAGGCTCAATTGGCTTATCAATCTCCATTAGTTCAACCACTTTGATTTATTTTTAAGATGACTCTTCATCCAAAACAATACATGTACCTTTGCCTCCTTCTTTGAGAAACTCCTTTCCAAGAAAAATGGCATCTCTACTCACAACAACAATTTGTTCAAGTAAATATAAATAATATCCTAAATTATTTCTAGTAGCAACATATCCAACAAATCAGCCTTTAGTGGACCGTTCCTCTAATTTATCTATGTTTTGCCTTTTAATATAGGCAAGACAACCTCATATCTTACAATGAGATAATATAGGAGTTTTACCAACCCATATCTCATATGGAGTGGTATTCACAGATTTAGAAGGAACTCTATTAAGAATGTATAACACTGTTTCCAAAGCATATCCCCGAAAGGAAATAGGTAAGTCGGTATAACTCATCATACTTCATACCATGTCTAACAATGTATGATTTATACTTTCACTCACACCATTTAGTTGAGGTGTGCCAGGTGGAGTGAACTGTATGATAATTCCATTTTCTTTAAGGTAATCATTAAAATCAGTACTTGAATATTCACAACCTTAATCTGATCAAAGTACTTTAATATTCTTTGCTAATTTATTTTCTACTTCAACCTTATACTCTTTGAACTTTTCAAAGACTTCAGATTTGTATTTCAATAAATACAAATACCTATATCTAGACTTATCATCTATAAAGGTAACAAAGAATTGATAACTTCTTATGCTATTTCCTTAAATGGTCTACAAACATTGGTATGAATTAATTCAAGAAGATTCTCAACACGTACCATTTGACCCATCAAATAAAGCTCTAGTCATTTTCCCTTGCAAACATGACTCACAAACATAATCATTAGATTGAGAATCTCAACCTTTTAGAATTCCTATGTCTACCAACTTATGGATCCTTGCATTAGAAACATGACCAAGTCTTAAGTGTCATGCATGTGTTATACTTGAATCATCATACTTAGTTTGATTAGAATTGCCATTTATAGTACTCAATAATAACTCTTTATTATTTATCTTAATAGGGTTATCACAATATAAATAATATAAGTCAATATGTTTAGTTATAATGCCAATAAGATTATTGTTAAAATAAATATAACACATATCTTTGCTAAAGAAGAATTCATAATTATTGTTTGTCAAAGTAGATACATAAATAATGTTCTTATAGTCACTAGGAATATACAAAACATCCAATAATAAGATTACATGATGGTTTAATAAAATGGAAGTGTCTCCCATTGCTCGACTGCAACTTTTACTCCATCACCAAGAGTGAACTTTATCTCCCTATTATATAGCAACTTCCTATACATTATATCCTGCATAAAGGAACAAATATGAGCACTTACTCATATTTCTAAGACCCAAGCATATGATAAGTTAGAAGAACGATCATAATTTAAATCAATATTTAAATTTAAAGGATGAGAAATACCTAAAGGATTTGTAATCCCTGTGCCATTGGTTTTCTCTAGACTACTCAGATAAATCGAACAATTTCTCTTCCAATGACCATCTTTTTTAAAGTGGAAGCAGGTTCATTTATCAGTCTTTAGTTTAAGCAAGCTCAAAGCTGGAGCTTTTACCTTTCCCTTTCCCTTTTTAGGACATAAAGAAGAGGGAGTGAAAATTTTTCCCTTCATGGTCTTTTTCTCCTTCCTTTTCTTTAGGTAAAAAGAAGAAGTTGCCACTAATACTTGTGGCTCTTTCTTTTGGGGATTAACCATAGTATTTTTGTGACAAACCAAATTTTGTTGCAGCTCTTACAAAATACACTCCACTTTGTTCAAATGGAAATTATAAATAAAACTTCTATAAGAACGTGGAAGTGATGCTAAGATACGATCTATCTTAAGCTCCACATCCATAAAGAAATTGAGATTTTCAAGGCAAGGCATAAGCCTTATCATCTCACCAACATGTTTACCAACATCCTGGCCTTTTTTCATTTTCATTTGGAATAGTTTATTGGAATAGTTTATTGGAATAGTTAAAGTGGAATAATTTATTGGAATAGTTAAAATGGATAGTCCTACTATCTTCACCATAACTTTCCTTCACTACCTCCAAAATGTCATCATAAGCTTTTATCTTTTCATATTGCTCTTGTAGCTTATTTTCCATAGAAGCAAGTATATAGCACTTTGCTTAGGTGTTCTTATTAACCCAATCTATATAATGTTACTTTTCAGTCTCACTTGCATCAGTGACAGACACTGTAGGTTTTGGCTTACTAGCAATATCCCACAAGCACTACTGGAGAAGCAGCAGCTTAAGATTCCTTAACCAGTTTACATAATTAGGCCCAGTGAGCCTCTTATGGTCCAAAAGTGATTGGAGTGGTGATGGTGTAGCCATATTATTAGAGAAAATAATTGCAGAAATAATAAAATATATCGGTTTAATTATATATTAATGGTCAAACCAGTTAACCAAAATGATTTGGATACATAATCATAATGGTTTCTCCCACTAATTTGGCACATCCTACACTTCACTCGTAGGAAATGAAAGTTCCATTGGAGTGAACTTCTATTTAGGTCTCAATAATACTCTAATTAATATTCATCAGTTTCTCATAGCTGTATTCTTGAAATATTAACATATTAATGAGATGACAACTCCTTATCAAATACAACAACTATAAACCCAATTCATTTCCTTTTTAACTGGCTCCTAATACACTAACCCTTAGCTTCACAAAATGACATTTTTAGGCTAACATATTAGATTAATCCTACCCATAAGATCAGTAGAATAAATGGACTCAATTTAGCGTCACCCAGTTTCACAAAGTGACATTCTTGCAACACTAGATGTTCATCCATTCTATAAATCAAATACATTTGACCTTATCATTAATATACAACAACTTACATATTAATGCTCTCATGGAGAGTCTCAATGTAAAAATCTTACATCATCATTGGATTTATTATATTTGGAAAAATTACTTGGTCTTTTATCCTTATTTTAAGGTCTCACTTTGCACACTAACCAGATTAAAAATCTACGAGCATCCATAAAGTAGTAACATAATTCAATTTTAAGGTTAATATTTGCACATTAGTCTTTTTCATGTCATATCTCATACAATCATAAAAGGTAATAACATCTATACTCGGATGATTATGGTTCTATAAATATACATATGGTATTAGATTAAATAAAATGCATACTACCCCTCTTTAGCATGCAGTTTATATTTCATAAACAAATGTGAGCTCATTATATAATCACATTATATAATGTTAAATTAAATTAATTTTGGAGTCAATATATATATATATATATATATATATATATATATATATATATATATATATTGTGAGTATACGCTTATATCCACCTCATCCAAAAATGGATTTTATGCATAAATGTTGAATTTTTGCAATAACTTGGAAAAATCAACCATATAAAAATATATATATAATTTAAATCTCATTTAAATTATTATACATATATTCTTAATCTTTTTAATCTAAATTAACATTTAAAGCTCACATTATTCAATCATTTACTACATATAATCACTTCACATGTAATAAAAGAAATTAATCATGCAATTTACAATCCTATTGTAATTGCTAAAAAAATTCTCACCCCAAAATCAAAAATACAAAGTAAACTTCATCTTGGCAAATCTTTTTTCTTGGTCCTTCTCAAAATTCCAGGTCTTCATAGTCCAAAAGAAAATTTTACAATATATCATCTTGGCATACCAAGGACTTCAATATAATTATAAAATTAACTATGGATCTATTAATATTACAAACCAATATATGAATATAACATAACCCATTACGCCTTTGAAAACTCAAAACAGAAAAGAGGAAAAATATCATGTAATATAACATATAGATCAAATATAAAAAAACAATAAGAACGTCATTCATAACTCAATCGAGCCTACTAAAACAAAAGGAGAGTTATTTTGCTCAAAAAATAATGGGAAGGCTTTGATACCAATTGTTGGAAGCAATTTTGAATTGAGGGGAACTCTAGATATCGGTCAAAAGTAGATATTTCAAAAAATTTTAATTTGACCGAAACATACAATCACACTTTGCATGTTAACCTTAATAATTTATTCATAACTATTACAAATCATATTTTGTAACTTCTATGGATAATATTTATTTGCCAATATCATCCCATAATTTTTTAAAAAATAGAAAAAATAAAAAGTTGAAACAAATATTTTAGAACTGAGTTCACCAAATGTGCAAATTAAGTAAAACGACCAAAAATTTTAGTTGTTTTTTTATGAAACTTCTTTGCTACTTCAAGATATATGACCATGTAATTCTTCCCTTCGATGCTCTCAGTTTTACCCAAAGAGAAAAATGAAAGAGAAACTCAAACTTTTTTATTTATTTTTTTAGAAAAGATGCATAATATAGTTTAACCTATAATGCTTACAAAGAGAAAAAACTTATACGTTTTTCACTTGTGGAAAAAAAATGCAGCACACCAATTCTGATGGCCAAAAGTCTTCATAATTGAATAATTGAAGTTAACGGCCCACCATAGAAAGGAACAAAAAAAATAATCACTCTTGATAAGGATTACTAATAATGGCATATAAAATTGCAAAACATGATTAGAAAGACTGGAGCCATGAAACACATTTCCACTAATTGCACTTAATAAAGCCATCATATCTTATCATATTATCAACAATCCTCCAACCGAATAATTGATTGAGTGAACCAAAATAATTTGCTTAGAATAATTTTAATTAACACTTTAATTAAAATTAATCAATATTAATTTTAACTTAAATAGTATAAATGATCAATTTTTAATTTAATTCTCAATTAAATTAATCATCACATCTTAAATATTAACTAGCCAAATTATTTAATTTAGTAAGGTCAATAATTTTATCGAAATGGAAATATAATATTAACTTATTAATATTATATCGAACACCATTTCTAAATTCCTCATATACCCGAACACATTAAATATCTTTCTAAAATTCGTATTTTAATTACCGATAAAATATTGAATATTAATTTGACATCTAGATCATAATATTGAATCATCTCATTATGATCTCAATATTGATTAGGGTCACAATGTATCAAAACCCTATTGGTCAATATACTAATAAGTGATAATTTACGTTTTGATTAAAATAAGACTTACTATTATTAGTCTAACTAATAATATCGATTTCACATCGAATAAGTGACATTTCTCCTATCCAAGAATACATATTTTATTAGAATCAAAATATTAACTCCATTAGGATATTACCCTGGTGCTGAGGGTAATGAATTCTACTATTCATTGTTGTAAAAACTGAATCAGCCCGGCCGATTTAACCGGGAATCGATCATTAGGCCGGTCAGTTTTTAGTACCAAATTCGAGGGAGATTTTGACCAGTGAGAAAACCAACGAACCGGCCGGTTTAAAAAGCCATGAAAAAGTGCTGAAAAATCGCATGAAAACTCCTCTAAGAATTGAACTCAAGTTTGTGAGAGAAACCTGACAAATTTCAACCACTAGACCACTTACCTCTTAGTTTATTAAGTTCAAAGTACATAAATATATATTAACTACTATATTTTAATTATTATTAATACATATTTATATTAAAAATATTCATTTAATTATTTCAATTTTAAATTAGTAATATATTTTTAAAAAATTTAGTATAAGTTATTTTTATTAATAAAAAATTAATTAAATTTAAACGAATTATATATATAAAATAATTGTATTTTTTGCTAAAAAGTTTTGATATATATATTATTTAAGAGTAATGTATATTTGATAAAGTTGAATTCAAGTATTTATATTTTTTATATTAATATACAACATTATAAAATTTTATATGAAAATTATTTTAAATCATTTTAGTTGCTATTAAAAGTATTAATTTTTTAATTGACAAAGTTGATACTCTAATAAAATATTTAAAAATTATTTTCTATTTTATATTTATAATTAAAAAAATATAAGGTTATATATTAATTTTATTTGACTAATATTACAAAAAACTTATATAACTAGTCGAAATTGATGGTTACTATTTTCATTAGTAATATATATTATAATAAAATTTTATATAAATTATATTTTAAATTATTTTAATTGATAAATGAATGGATATTTAAATATAATTTAAATATTTTAATTTGTTCAAAATATAAATTACATAAATAATTTAATTTTATTAGTTATAAAAGTAATAATTATAAATATATTATGTTGAGTAAATTTTTTAATATAGTTATAAATTGATTTTAATTATAAATATTATTTTGAACATATTATTGTGTATGAAATATGTATAGTATAAGTAATTTTAATATTTTATTATGCATGAAATATATGCTAAATATTATATTTTGAAAAAAAAATTTACTTCACCGGTTCAATTCTAGTTCAACCCCGGTTGAACCTTAAACTTTTGACCCTCTACTTTTTTCGGTTTATTGTTCGGGCCGGGTTTGACAATCTTGTTACTATTGGTAATCTCGTGTCTCACTACATGACTAATTGTGGTGACAACGAGCCGAATTATCAAACGTGAATAGCCCAGTATAAGGCAAGAAGACCTCTATAACCACTCATAAAATGATAGTCTTGACACTCCAAGTCAAAGGACTTAAAATCATAAAAGACTAATATATTATGACCAAAATAATAATTGTTGACGTCGAGCACTACTTGTGCAGTTATTATCAGATATCACTGTTCGATATCCTTAATACTATAAAAATCCATCGGTTTATTTAGATATCACTATATAATGAAGAATGAGATTTCTTGTAATGCCCCACTTATATAAAATGAATAATCTCATCATATAAGTGGAACACCACATAACGGACTAAGTGATCCAGCCGAATATTTTTTTTTTGTTTTTATTATTTCTATTTACCTATTTATATTGAATTAGGCACGTCTTTCCAATTTCTTTCTTACCTCATATCATACACATACATATTTCTTATTATAACTACCATCCACATTTTAAATATTTTCATTTATGAAACATATTTTTAATATATATCGGACTCTTTCTAATTAACTTTAAGTTCTAATATCTATAAGTTCTAATTCCTACATGAGAGAAACTCACACTAAGCTATCACTAGTTCAGTAGTACATATAAATATTTCAGTTCTCCTATATAGTCACACAAATACATGACATATATTTCATGCCAAGTATCTAAGTTCTCCTATATAGTCACACAAATACATGACATATATTTCATGTCAAGTATCACAATAATATTGCACGTGTCATAAAAGAATAGTCATATTATTGTATATGAGAATATCATATTTTCATGACAACATATATCTCAATTATTAATTCAACTCACCACATAACATGTTTATAACTCATGCCCTATCAAATACATATAACCAAATTCATAATACATTATGCAGTCAACTTTCATGTTGTTTTTTATGTCATTTAATTTTCATATATTATCTTAATTTAATTAGTTGTTTATTTCCACCATATGTATACTTATTTGCCATATTGAATATTCCTTACACATTTGCATAATCAATTAATAACAAAGTTAAAATCATGCCATCTATAATATTCCATCTTGTTTGACCAATTATAAAATATTAACATATTTTAGTTGTATTCTCAAATTGTAAGGAAAATATACAAAACACTTACATAATTAGATCCAATCAATCATTAAAATATTTTATACCATTTCAAAATTCAAATCATGCCCAAATTATCCATCTATCATATTCCATTTATAAACCAACATTGAACATACATTTGCCATTTTAATTCACACTCATATTCAGTCCATACAAGTTTCATTGTTAGCATTTTACTTTATATATATATAACCACATTTATTTTACAATATGTATCACAAAAGAAATTTCATATACTAACATATGTAAAGTGAAATTTATTTCATAATCAATATGTATACAATATTCTTACCTTTATAAAATTCATATGTAACATTTACTCTTTTTATATATATATTTGATTCAATTCAAGCCCATAACACCTATGCTCGAACTCATTAATAGAAATACGAGATTGCTATTACCGGTCTGTTTAAATAATAGTGTCATCACATACTTTTTAAATAATAGTGCTATCACTGGAATTAAGATTGTATTGCGCATATATATTTCTTCTCCTAATTGGTATGCCAACTATCCACTATTCTACTAAACCCCAACAATAATTTAATTTGCCCCTCTTTGAGTTCAACATTACAAAATAGAGAAAGAAAAAATTCAATTAACAAATTATTGTTGAATTTGGCCAAAAAATTGTCCAATTGTTTTTTTTTAATAAATTATTGTTGTGCATAGTGACGTAGCCACATATTAGAGAAGGGAGGTAATTACCCCCTTAATATATATATATTGACCCAAAAAAATAACTAACTAATAATTATTTTCATATTTTTATTATTTTTTAAATAATTGAAAATTGGGTAGTTGATGACTTTTAGACTTTTTTTTTTTAAAAAAAGAAGTTAAGTAGGTAACAATCTCTTCGTTCTTGAAATCAGTTGAAAATATATATTATTAATATGAAATCTAGTATTGAGTTTATGAATATAACATGAATTAATAATTTTGCTAAACAAATGGTAAATACAAGAAATGATATTTTATATCAATTGGTTTATAAACTCATAACTTTAGTATTTATTCTACCAGTAGCGATTATCATAGTTAAGAGAATATTTTTTGCTATGAAATTTATGAAAAATAGGTTGCACAACGAGATCGGAAATCAATGGATGTCTGATTGTTTGATCCCATATATGGAAAATGATGTATTTAATGTTATTGATAATAAAGTTATCATGCATCACTATGAAACCATGAAGAATTGTAAAGAGTAATTTTACTTTTTTAATAATGTTTATTAATGTTATTTTTTATGAAGTATTTAATTATGTCGTGTAATTTTTTTATTTATAATTGCATTATATAATATAATTTTAGTTATAAATTTTAGAAAAAATTGCCAAAAATAAATTAAACTTTTAAGGTTGTTTTAAAATTAAATTAAATTAGATATTTTTTCATTTAAATACACACACTTTTAAATTTTATCAATTTATAAATTTTCAGTGAAACTCTGCAAACATTACATAAAATTCTGGTGAGATTAAAAAGTTGTACTGACTAGAAAGTTAAGTTTATTTTTGGCAATTAAATTGTACTTTCTATTTTTCATTTAATATTCAAACTTTTAAAATTTTATCAATTTGTGAATTTTGGACAAAACTCTACTGACATGATATAAAATTCTCGTCAGATTAAAATGGCTATACTGATTAGGAACCTAAATTATTTTAGAAACTTTAAAACGTCATTGTTTGTTTTTTCTAAAATTTTAAAACCTAAATTTCTCTTTAAATTTGAAAAATAGTATATATAGCTGTCGTGCTTAGGAGTTGTCTAGTTAACAAGGCAAGGAGAAACAAAAATTTTACTGTAAGTAGAGTTTTGCTGGAAAGATTTAGGTTTTAAAATTTTATGAAAAACAAAAATGATAGCGTTTTAAAGTTTATAAGATAACTCAGCTTCCTAGTCAGTTTTCTAGTTAATAAGAGCTTTTTAATCTTGTTAGAATTTTATATCATATCAGTAGAGTTTTGCTAGAATTCATAAATTGATAAAATTTTAAAAGTTTTTGTATTTAAATGAAAAATAGAAAGTACAATTTAATTTTGATACAACATTAAAAGTTCAATTTATTTTTGGCAATTATCCCCAAATAAATTTATATAATTCTTTTGCTAGTAGCCATATTTAGGGGTGTTCACAAACCGCCCAACCCATTCAAACTAAACAAATCTGAACCAAACCGCAGTTTAAAAAATATACTGGATTGGTTTGTATTGTTTTTCAAACCGTATTTTATGGATTGTATTGAATTTTTTATATTTAAACCTGCAAACTGATCCGCAATCCACACAATTCGTATATATATAACGAATATTATAAATATATATTTATTTATATTAATTTTTTATATTCGTAATGCAAATTTGAAATCATAAATTTTTTTAAATTCTAATCTATAATATATATCTTTACATTTATTATTATCTTATTATAAAAAAGTAAAATGAATTTATATTTATTTATATAAAAATATATTTTGTAATTAGAAAATTAATAAATTATTTATAGATGCATAATTCTTATATTTTATAAATATAATCATTATAAAAAAAGTAATTAAAATAATTAAAATAATTAAAATAATATTTTTAAATTTATAATATAATCACTACAACAATTTAAAAAATTGTTAAATATAGATTATTATTTTGAAATTTATAAATAGTAAATGTTTATTGTTTTATATATTAAAATTATAATATATTTAATATTATAAGAAAAACACTAAATATATAAGACTTACATTCCTTCATGTAAACCCTAATGTCCAATTGCGATCCCATTTCACTTCGACAGCTGCCCATACCCACACTTTCCTTTTATATTCAATTACTTGCTTGGGTAACACATATACATATTTTTAACATAGATGTACTACTTAGTTTTGTCTTTGTAGCTTCGGTTTTGGTTTGTTTTTCTTTTCTTGTTCTGTTCTTCTTTGGTTAGAAGCAAGGATCTCATGTCTTGCTCAAGCTCATCTACTTAGTTGTAGGAAGATGTTTTATCATCACCTTAACCTTTGGTTAAGGTGTTTTTTCCTTTCAATATCAATAAAATGAAAAATGCTTATAAAAAAATGACATTTTTACATTTTTTATATTTAGTTCAACTTTAGAAAATATAAATTTTCTATATTTATTTTTTATTGTAGATTCTATTATTGTAGTCTCATTTATATTGAATTTTTGGTGTTGTTGAATTCTAATAGAGTAATTTGATTATAATTTTTCATTATATTTTTTTTAGAAAATTTCTATTATAATTTTTATAGTATGACTTGATATTAAGTTATTTATATAGTGAACTAAAAGTTTGTGGGACATTATAGATATTTATTTGTGAATCATTAATATTACTATTAAAAAAAATGTAAAAAGTATATAGGATTAAACTGCAAACCGATCCAATCCAATCCACAATTATGAATTGAATTAGATTGGTTTTTGTATATTTGTGAATTAAATTGAGTGGAAAAATTTTCAATCTGCAAATTGTAGATTGGATTGAATATTATATTCAATCCGTACCAATCTGATCCACGAACACTCTTGTGAAATATTTGTGTGCAGTATCTTCCTCATGTTGTACCCGTGGCATTCTCATCCTGCAATCTCGATAATGGCTCTGCAGTGGACATTGATGAATCTGATGATGAAAATATTAATGGTTTTGGTGGTGTGCTATCTGATGATGAAGCTCATGACGAGCCCAAAACATCAGCATAAGAAGAGGAGAACTGGATGAAAAGGCAGTCGCAACTCAAGCGCTTGGCTTATTTGCACTGCACACAGTTCTTACACACTGTATCCTTTTATTTTTGTATTTCATTTCTAATATTTGCATTTGTCAGCATTGAGAAAATTTAATTTAAATTAATGATTAATTATTTCCTTTTTTTTTTTATTGAGTTCCTAAATTGTTCTTATGCTATTTTGAGCAGACAATAAAGTTTTTGTTGAGATATTCTGGATATTTTCATGAGGACGTCTCGTTAGATATATTTTATATCTAATTATAGTTGGGCTCATTAATTGAGAAATAAAAATATATTATAAAATAAATGGCTTTAAGAATCTAATCAATTTTTTATTTAGGCGGGACTTCATTAATTAATTCAGTTTAGATAATTAATGTGGATTAGATAATAATGAGTGTGATGGACGAACTATGATTATTATATTAAGTAAGCTAAGTCTCTCTTATTACTGACTCTTACCTCTTATATAACGTTAGAAAGAGATAAATGAAAAATATGATGTTTAAGAATTTCATCATTTTGAGTCAGGAAACAAGAGAAATTTTTGGTACAAACTCATTTAAATCGTTCCTATCACAATGGAATCGGCAAAATCAGGTTCTTTTCTACGTCCTCTATTTCAAATAAACTTGTTTTGTTTTCTAAATTTTATATTTTAAATCCTGAGATTAAATTTGCCTAAATTGATTTTTTATCAAGTGATATTAGAGCCAAATTACATATTTTTAGAGCCATTTTTGTATTTTTCTAAATGAAAAAACTTGAGTTTAATTGAGTTTTGAAGTGAAAATAAGATTTGTCAATTGTTTTTGCGAAATATTTCACTGAAAAATTGCAGAAAACAGAGTAGAGGAGGAGGATGAGGCTGGCGCATGTAATACATGCGCTATAGAGCGCGCATGGGCATGCTCCAGGCGTTAGGAGAAGGCAGTATGGTGCGTGTGGTACACACGCTAGCGATGCGCCTGTTGCGTCACACGTGCGGGCTGCTTCCCCACTTTTCAGATCTTATGTTTTTGCCCCTAAAGTTTTTGAATTTTTAATTAAGTCTCTATGTGGTTATTTTTCACTCTTCGAAACCTTTTTTCACCGAGTTTTGACCTGAATTAATTTAAAAAATTCTAAATGAATTTTTAAAAGCCATATTTGAGAAAAATTGTAATATTTTAAGAGATAAATTATTTTTATCTTATAATATTTAATTTATGCATCGGCATAAATTTGTCACATCTGGAAATCAATTTTTCTTAATTATAATTGACAATGTAACTTATTAAATTATAGTGAATATAATATTTCAGGACATTTAGCTCAACGTCCATAAAAAATGAAAAATTATGTTATTAAGTTATCTCAAAGTAATAAATAAAGTGTATCTTGGTATAAAAAATTCTTTTAAAATCAGTTGAAATATTATTACCAAAGCGGCCTTTTTAGCTGAGATTTTAAGAAATATTTGGTTTTATATATTTTACAGATGTTTCAGATTTAATTTATAATTATTCTGCCCAAAAGGTGTTTATTATAAATTAAATTTGAAGATGAAAAATAAAAGACATATGCTTGGAAATGAGCTAGTATAAATAGTTTATACACCCAATATTACATATTAAGAAATTTCTATTACATATTATATATTCTGCCCAAAGGTGTTTGTATAATGATGAGCTGAAATTCTTGAATTAATACTCTTCTATAGCTTTGAGTATTATTATTGTCTTGTAATAAAGACTTATATTATTGATTTTTCAGTCACCTTCGCAGTTAACAATAATAAAATGATTATTGAAATGTTGACTAGCTCTAATTATAAGACGTGGAATTAGTTATGGAGTTGGAAGATATTGATATTGCCATGACAACTCCCAAGCTAATTAACTTGATTACTAAGAGTTCAGTTGTTGATAAAGAGCTGCATTCAATATGGTACAAAATGAACCGCATGTGTTATTTGACCATAAAAAGGTCAATTCCAGAGCACTAGTTAATTAGTTTGTCGAAGACTTCATATAGCAAAAGAGTTTATGACTATAGTATCTTAGTGTTATCAGGTATCTATCAATGTTGAGACTGGTACCTTTTTGAAGCAGCTATACTCCATGAAGTGTAATAGAATAGGAGGTGTCAAGGAATACATTCTCACCATGGTGCACAAATAGAATAAACTATAGAATCTTGGCATAATCCTTCCTAATGCTTGTATCATGCATCAAACTCTCAGTACTCTACCACCAGAGTTTGGGATGTTTATTACTACATACAACTCAAGGGAGGATCCATGGATAGTTAATGTTTTCATTGCCATATGTGTATCTAAGAAAGAGAAGCTAAAGGCGAATCAGGTTAGTATCGCGCTTCTTATATTAGGTCCTAAGTGGAAAGACAAAATGAAAGGTAAGAAAGCTAAACTTAATGCTCCTAGTTTTGATAAAGAGTCTGCATGATCTAATGTTGTGGGTGTTGATAAAGATTTTATGAAAAAGTAACTTAAATATTCCTTTTGTAAAAAGAAAGGTCATAAAAAGCAGGATTGTTTGAAATACAAAACTTGGTTGGAAAAGCCTGAGCTTGTAGGTAACTCTTTTGGTCTTGTTTGTGAATCCAATTTGGTTGATGCCACATCCAGTTCTTGGTGGCTTGATAGTGAAGTGACTAAACATATTGCATTCACATTGTAGGTGTAACACCCTCCTTTATGATAGGATTATATCTCATCCTGCTTAAGGAGTACTATAGATCTGAGTCGTTAAACCTGTCCTAATAAAAATTTTATCTATCTCTATCCTATTTACATTAATTCAAATATGGGTTTGGGGCATCACAAGTCCTCAACTAATGCATTGTACTCATATAACATACACTAAATTAAATCCAAATTACATATTCTTAAGATAATAAGCTTCTTGAATTAACCCATTTAATTACTAATGAAGTGAAGGCATGTATGTATATGATCGCCCCACATTTGGTCTTATATGGTCTCCTCTACATGGGCTTGGTCTTTTGTGCTTAAAACTACTATATTTGTTCGCCTCTGGCTTCAAACTTGTATGCATAGAGATTCACATGCTAAGCTATCATAGCTTAGTAATACAAAATCTTAGATATAATATCAGTCGATTATATTGTATCATGGTATAGAAACTCAATGTATCTATCATATATCATATATCTAGCTTTTGCTAATTCAATACCACAACTTGTCATGTGTCTTAATATATCATGAATCTCACATCACATATTCATGTATACATATATATACATTTACTCATCTAATTTCCGTATACCATATCACTAAGTTCATTTAGTTCTTTATTTCATTTTCTGTTCACATCATTCACTGGTTATACATTGACCTTTCGTAGTTTTAACCATCTAGGCATCAAGCTGAAATCATTAAGCTTTGACCCTCTGGGCATCAAGCTAAAATCATTAAGTTTTGACCCTTTGGGCATCATAATCAATCTCAATAAGGTACGCATGGATTGTCGCAGTCTCCATACATATACACCGGTCGCCGGCTAGGGAATAGGCGTGTCATAAGCTCTAATCTAAATATTGTATTTTTAGGGAATTACGATACCGTTTAATCCCAAGAGGCCAGTCACAATTCCTTCATTTAAACTCAAGAGGTGAATCACAATTCCTCCGTTTAAACTAAAGAGGCGAATCACAATTCCTCATTGAGCATTTATAATTGCTATGATCATATAATTTATTCCATACTAGGCTTACATTTCGCATTAATGATCCAACTATCATGATAAGTGCATCTCACATCTCATATCATACTTTTTGTATCATTTATGGATCAACATAATACACATCTAATTCAATATTCATATCATTTCAATTTTGTGCAATACAAGTATAAGAATCACAACATATCTTAGAAGCTAGGGTATCAAAGTATACAAATATTATAATTCAACATATATCAATTGTCATGCTACCAAGCATTTTAATCATATTAATACATAATTGTTTGCATTTATGACATAATGACTTCTCAACAAGTTCAAGCATCTAGCACACATCATTCAATTTTCAAGTTCCTTGAAGTGAGGAACTTACCTCTTTCTTGCCATACTTTTCCAAGCACTTCAAGTGCCTTAATCATGTTTGCACATCCACAAACTTATAAATATTCTAATATAAGTATCAAGTCTATCATACATAACATTGTCAGCTATTACCCTTTCAACCATGCATACATATATCATTCATTTCTCCAAACGACCATTCACTTTATATCTTACTTTTAGATAAAGGCTTCCATGAAGCTCAGTTAACTCTTGCATATTTAATTCTAGCTCATTAATTTGGATCTTGGACATTTATACATTATCCATGTCGTATATCGTAGCTTGCTCATATACCTCCGATGGAGGCTCACCAATACATCTTTGCCTTTCCAAGTTCGTTAAGCTTTCATTATTGTTAATTATAAGATCAAGAGTTGTATTTTACTTGTTCAAGCCTTATTTTCTACTCATGTTTCACATATTCCATTTCTAGATTAGTAAGGGTTATTAATCCATTCTTTCCTCTTTTTGCTTTATAGGTGTATTTCACCTTCATCAACTATATTATTCATTCATACTTTACTTTCCAATTCATTATCTACAAAATAAATTCATAGCCCATAAGCATAATCAAATTACTACATATTCTCATTTGCATCTTAAATTGCCAATCATTCTTACTTAACATACCGTTTACCATACATTCATGTCAATTTAATAAGTAATAATGCATTTATGTACTTACCTCCTATGGAGCCAACTCAAATCCAAGCTTTCAAGTGTGTCTAGCCTTCTTTAGTGGTAATCCCTACCTTCTAAGACACTATTTATACATAACCATAACCATAAGTCAACATACTTAGCTATTCAAATCTATATAAACTAAGTAAATATGAAACCTACCTCAAAACCCTTCAAGTTAGGTCTTTTCTTACTCAAATCATACTAAATACATGTTATCCAACTCAATCTAGCCTGAAATAGCATTTCCCTTCAAGAAAGCTCAAGATCCAATCTCATCCCTACCCATTTATGAATGAGCTTATACCCATTTCGAGTAAACCACAACAAACTACTATGAATCAAGCACAATAGATGAGAAGGTGTATTTTCTTACCCTTAAAAGGTAGAAAATGAAGCTAACTTTTTTGGAAAACTCGGGCTCCCTCAAGCTCCAATCTCCCTCTGTCTAACTCTTTCCTCTTCCTTGGTAAATCTCCCAAATCCATGCTCAAATCTTGATCTTTGATGTTAGATCTTGTTTTTAGAGGCTATAAACTCATGTGGGAGATGAAATTTTAGAGGATTGGGGTGTTTCTAGGGTTTCTCCTGCAGAATTCACAAACTCAGATTCCCAATCTGATACTGAAGATGATGATCTTGTGTTCCATGATCCCTATCTAGATTGGTTGTGCAGTTGGAGAAAAAGCAACAATCAGTAGATGATAACAAAGAAATCTGTGGATATGCTAGCGGAACACGGGTCGTGCTGCCTGCACGGGTTGTGCTTCGTGCCCTAAAACTCTTTGTCTCGACACCGCACAAGTCATGTACAGTGTCTCCGACCTTATCTCCTGCACGTGTCTCGCATCAGGCATGGGTCGCGCACAGCGACTAGATCACATGCCATGCACAGGTCGTGCACAACCCAGACTTCACTTTTTCTCTTATTTTTCATACCACTAACTTTTTAAACACCCTAAATGATCATAATAACTTTTAGGCCCATTTTGTGGGCGTGACAGCAAGGGTTCATAAACAAGAGGAAACCAAATAAAGAAGAGTCAACACTTATGGTTGGCAACAATGACACAATGGAAGTTCTTTTTGTTGGCTGTGTCTGTTTGAATCTAGACACTGGTTTTGAACTCTTTTTGAAAAATATTTTATACATACCATCATTCAGGCAGAACTTGGTATCAGTATCTGAATTAGACAAAATTGGCTATGATTTTATATTTAAAGATGCAGTTGTAAATATAGCTTTTGATTTAAAAGCAGTTGGCCTTTACTTTTTGTCATATGGTCTATATCAAGTGTGTTTGAGTTCAAATGAGATTTATTTCACATTCTGTATTGTTGAACATGTTGCCAAAAGACCCCTAATAAAGGATAAGTCTTCCATGTTATGGCCTAAAAGGCTTGGCCATTTTTATAGGGAAAGGGTAGAAAGGCTAATCAAGGATAATATCCTGCATGCCCTTGACTTTAGTGACCTAAAAACATATATTGACTATTGTAGGGGCAAACTAACTAAGATTAAGAAAAAGGGATCTATTCGGAGTTTTGATATCTTAGAGATAATCCATACAGATATATGCAGACCTTATTCACCCACAATATGCAATAACAAGTATTTCAAAACATTGATATGGATATCTGTACTTGATTAAAAAAATTCTAAATCTCTTGATAAATTCAAGATTTTTAAGACTAAAGTTGAAAAACAGTTGGAAAAAGTTGTCGAGATTATTAGATCTGATCAAGGTGGAGAGCATTATGGCAAATCCAGTATTGCAGGATAGGTAAAAGGTCATTTTGCCAAATACTTGGAGGACTATGGAATAGTAGCTCAGTTTACTATGCCGGGTAGTCCTGAACATAATGGTGTGGCCGAAAGGTGGAATTGCACCTTAAATGAAATGACAAAGAGTATGATGTCAATGTCAAATCTCTCAAACTTTTTATGGGGTGAGGCTATGAAAACGACATTATATATCCTCAATATAGTCCCCAGCAAGTCTGTGGCTGAAACATCGTTTGAGTTGTGGATTAAAAGGAAAACTAGCTTGAATTATTTTTTAGTTTGGGGTTATCCTTCAAAGGTACACCTTTACAATTATGTTGGGGGTAAATTGCATTTTGGATCTACTTATTGCTATTTTATAGGGTATCCAAATCATTCTAAAGGCTACAAATTCTATTATAGAGAAAGGAGGTTCTAGAATTGTGGAATCACAAACAGCTAAATTTTTAGAATTTGATGTAGTTGATGAGGGTGATCATAAGACAGGAAAGGCAGACTGAGGTTATATATATTTATGTACCCAAGCAACCTGCAATGTTGAATCCTACACCTGTGATTGATCCAATTCAGGAGGAGCCTATACAGTTAAATGAGGCTTCATCACAGGATGCATTTGCACAAGTTCCTCTTAGGAGTTCAACTAGGGAAAGGAAACCTGCTATTTCCTCTGATTATGTGGTCTATATGGTGAGAATAATTATGACATTAGTCATATTACTGATCCTACATCTTTTAAAGAAGTTGTTTCTAGTTTCCAATCTGATCTGTGGTGGGATGCAATGAGAGATGAAATGCAATCTATGGATTGTAGTGGGGTGTGGTAGCTTATTGAATTATCTAAAGGTTTTAGATCTATTAGTTGTAAATGGGTCTATAAGACCAAGAAAGACTCCAAAGGGAATATAGAAAGGTTTAAATCCAGATTAGTAGCTAAGAGATTTATTCAGAGAGGAGGAATTGATTATAATAAAACTTTTTCTCCTGTATCCTCAAATGATACATTTAGAGTAATCATGACATTTATAGCTCATTTTGATATGGAGCTATAACAGATGGATGTAAAACCATATTCCTGAATGGGGAACTGAATGAAGAGGTCTATAAGGAACAACCTGAGGGGTTTTAGGAAGATGGCAAGGAGCATTTTGTGTGTAGACTCAAAAAGTCTATTTATGGTCTAAAACAAGCCTTATGACAATGGTGCCTGAAATTTGATGGTGTGGTCATCTCTTTGGGATTTGTCGAGAGTAAAGTTGATAGATGCATATATCTCAAGATCAATAGGAGCAGGTATATCTTTCTGATATTGTATATTGATGATATACTGCTTGCAAGCAATAATTTAGGAACACTGTATGAGGTTAAGTAGTTGTTGTCTAAATATTTTGATATGAAAGATCTTGGAGAAGCATCTTTTATCCTTGGAATTGAAATCCATAGAGATAGATCTCAAAACCATTTAGGTCTCTCTCAGAAAGCATATATTGAGCAGATATTGAAAAGATTCAAAATGCAAAATTATAAGTCTTGAGATGTGCCAATTGCTAAAGGTGGTAAATTGAGCCTGACACAGTCTCTTAAGAATGAAGTTCAGAGAGAATCAATGAAAGCAGTGTCATATGCTAGTGCAGTAAGAAGCTTGATGTATGCTCAAGTGTGTACTAGACCGGATATTGCATTTGCAGTTGGTATTCTGGGTAAATATCAATTTAATCTTGGAATGGACCATTGGACTACGGCTAAAAGAGTTTTGAGATACCTTAAAGGGACCAAGGATTACATCTTGACATACAGAAAGGTTGAAAATCTTGAGTTGGTGTTAGGATTACTCATGCATATCATACACACAAACACAGCTGAGTTTAAAATTTTTGTAATCCTAAAACAACGAAACAACCTATGTAGTCTTAACCAATTATCTAATTATAGAAGATTTGAAGAAGATTACCTTTTATCAGAACTTTCATCCTTTGTTTACCATACTGGGTTATCGCAAACCACAGTAATCCTTCCTAGGATTACCTCTAACGATAGTCCACATAAAGGATACGAAGAAGAAAACTTTTTAGCTATGGGATTTGCACAATCTCTTGTACTAGCAAGAGAAGATGAAAGGGAGGAGAGGGAAGAATGAAAACACCTTTTGTTCTTTGTATGCAACTTTTTCTAATGTCAGAGAAGGGGTCAATTAGAGTTCAGAACCCTCCCTCAAAGAATCCTAATCAGATTAGATTTTCTATTTTGACATCAGTCCCGATTGGGACGCACCTTTTCTAGTCGGGAAATGCCCAAATCCGGTGGTTCTTGGTCGTGACCTCCCATGTCCCGATTAGGAACAATTGTAATTATGGTCCAGTAGCAAATTATGATTAGGATATGTATGTCCCGACCGGTAAACTGTCTAAACGATACTTTTCTCTCTCCATTTGGATCCAATCCAATTGCCCATATTACTTCCTTTTTGCACCTTCAATGTGTGTGACCCATTAGGTTCCCGGTTATATTAGCCACTCAGATCAACACTTAATAATGAGCAAGTCATGAGCAGTATCTACTAACACATCATGACCCCCAATTAACCAAAAAATTGGTAGTTTGACTACAAACCTTTCCATAGACAATATCTGTGCAATTCATCCTTTAACCCTCACTATATCCCGCTCAGTTCAGAGCATGGTCTAAGTGTTAGCTCCCACTAGACTGACTATGTCACATCTAGTCCAAGTGATGTTAGTATTTGTCACCGTGACACATTACTCTTAAAGATATGTCTCCAAAGACCTTCAAGACAATCCTACTTTGGTTAAAGTTTCTCAAGTAATGATCCCGACAAGTGGTTGTGGATATACTCTCTTTCTAGCAGGAGCATCGGATCCTCTCTTGGCTACCCAACTATCTTTGAATACCTTAAGCTGTACCCAATTACCATCCTATGAGTAACATCTCCTAGAGGCAATAAGGAATGGAGTCAAAGTACAGGATCAGTGCCCAAGATAACCTTGAGCACCTCAAGTCCAAGGATATTTGCACCATTGCTATGATGAAATTATCATTGACATGTGTTTAGAATACCTATATGATAATTTTATAAAGGGTCTCCGATGTACTTGACTACACTAGCAAGCATCCACATGTTAACTTTAAATATCTCATGCTTACAGCTTATGAGAATTACTATTTGATCCAATCAAGAAGTAAAATATGTGCTAGCCTGTCCAGATCAGTGAGATAGGATCAATGATGTCCTTAAGCTGTACCCAATCACCATCCTATGAGTAACATCTCCTAGAGGCAATAAGGAATGGAGTCAAAGTACAGGATTAGTGCCCAAGATAACCTTGAGCACCTCAAGTCCAAGGATATTTGCACCATTGCTATGATGAAATTATCATTGACATATGTTTAGAATACCTATATGATAATTTTATAAAGGGTCTCCGATGTACTTGACTACACTAGCAAGCATCCACATGTTAACTTTAAATATCT
>CATIWF010112384.1:0-137194 GCA_949630135.1 Balakata baccata
TATTAACATTTGTTACAAGTAAGAAATTTCCTCTCTAGTCTCTGTTAATAACCTTGTTCGATTATTTTGTGGACAATAGCTTTATTCTTAATATTTAAAGGACTTATCTATCTCTTGAAAGGAAAAACCTTCAAACATAAATAATTAATTACACACTTATTCTTTTCTAATATAGGCTTGAGGAATGTATCTAACTATATCCAAACCCTAGAATTTGAGATAACCAAAAAATAAATCTTAGAAGGAAGAATTTCAATTGATTAAAATATTTATTAGTGCATATGGAAGGAGAAAATTAAGGAGTGTAAAATAGTTCTCTCAGTATGCATTAGTCAAATGCCAAGTAAGGAAAGCAGAGTGAGAATTATTACCTGGGTTTTTCTGTCTCGTGTTACAATTCAACATCAGAAAGCCATCAAGGCCAAGGGCTTGCTTTTTAAGAAGAAGCCAATGGACAAGAAACAAGCGAAACAGATCTGCATTCGTCTATAAACAGCTATATATCACTGTGCTGGTATTTTTATCCACAACAACTTTATTTCCATAACCATCACAAACTATTTCAAACACAGAACTTGGATCCATAGGAATTCAACACGACTCCTGTGATCCCTTACAACATCCTGGGATGAACAGACAAAAAGCTTAAAGACAGAAGTAGCACGAAAGAGCTACAGTGACAACTTAAAAAGCTTTTAGGATTTCATCAACACTGGAGACGGTAAACTCTCCACCTTGTTCGAGGTTTGCAGCCTTCACCTTGAGGTCGTCCACCAAGAGAGCGAACCTCCTGGATCGAGTACCCAGTCCTTTCTCTTTCAGGTCAAGCTCAAGGCCAAGAGCGTGGGTGTATGTTGCAGAGCCATCAGCCAGGAACTTAACATGCTTGTTTTCGGGGTAAGTTTTAGCCCATGCCTTCATCACAAAGGGATCATTGACTGCAAATAAGTTCCAAAGTAGAACTCAGATGTCAATGTCATAACACATAATACTTAGATGTTATCAGACAATGGAGTATGAGAGTAGTCCCAATGAAGCAGTAAATTTCCACATGGTTTATTTGAAAACTCGAGGTTATATCGACCATCATTGATGAATTTCCAATAAGCAAGCAAAATTCATCATGCACTTATATCTTTACTTTCTACGAACACAATAATCTTTAAAACCATGAATTCTGAAAGAATCCTGGTCGGTTTATCAATAATATTCTCAGACACTATATGCAATTCTATAATTTTCTTATACATTTGGAGAATCAAATAGGAGAAAACAAAGGTCGGAAAAAAAAGATAAATCTTTAACTCGTTATAATCGTACACCAAAAATTTCCCATGCATTGCATAGGGCATAAATACAGATCGATTAGAAATATAAAGTTTAGGCCAAAGTTTTTGACTTTGTTAACTGTAATAATCATTAGGGAATCAATCAATTTTTTTCAAATGTATAAACAAAGATGTCATCGACTAAAATACCAATTATAGGAAAGAGTTAAAAGATAAAGAGAAATTTAAGAAGAAATGTACCGCTAAGACACAGAATTTCTGCAACACCCTTCGATTTCAGCTCCTCTGCTTTCTCGATAAAACCAGGCACATGCTTCAAGCTAACAACAAGCCAATCGCACCAAATAAATCCCCGAATTAGAGAAAACAAAAATAGAGATCGAAATCTCAAATTTAGAGGTAAAAGAAATGGACGGTGGAAAGAAATAATTCTATACCTGCAAGTGGGGGTGAAGGCACCGGGAACACCAACGATTACGACCTTCTTACCGGCGGCGAGTGAGTGGATGGAAACCTGCTGGAGTTGATCTTGCTCATCGAAGTAAGCAAGAGTTCCGTCAGGTAGAGCATCACCGGCAGAAATCGGAGCCATAGCTAGATTGACGTTGCGCAGTGCCTGACTGATTCTTGGGTTTGATCGTATTGTCGGCGATTGCTGTGAGAAGAGCTGTTACTGCGTGACAGATGAGAATGGACAACTCCTCATATATGCAGAGAATGGGTGGAGTTATTGTGTGGATGGAGTACCGTGGACCCTGATATTTGCGGATACAAAGCAATCATGATAAGCCACGTTACGCTCCCATTATTTGAATAGGATGCTTCCATGTCACTTTTCTGAAGGTCTTCTCTTTTAATTTTTTTTTTTTACTTATAATTAAAATTTTATTTGAATATAATTAATGTAAATGGCTATGGGGACTGACTTGACAATGTCAAAATTTATTTTATATTTTACCTTTAAAATAAAAATTATATTGAATTTTATATATGTCGCTATATATAGAATCATCAAATTTTTATAGGATGATTAATCTATGTATGTGATTTTCAACAAAAGAAAAAAAATTATAAGCAACGTCACAGTGATTGATATATCATTCTGTTAAAAGTTATTACTTGGTGCCATATAATTATAATTCTTCCAAATAAGGATGTCAAGTGCACTATTTGCTTTTTTTTTTTTAATCTTATTATCTTAATTTTTTAATTTCCTTTTATTTATAAAAAAATAATATTAAAAAATTCAAATGTTTTAATTACATTAATTATATATATATATTATAAATTTTAATCATTTCAATTATAAATTATAGTTGTTCCTTATTCATACTTATGTAAGGTAGTTTTAGATGTGAGATAATTGCAAAAAAAAAAAAAAACTAAATTTTTAAGATCGTATTTTTTGTTTTTTTATTTAAATACATAAATTTTTAAAATTTTATTAATTTATAAATTATATTAAAACTTTTTGATATGACATAAAATTTCGATAAAATTAGAAAGATTGTACTGATTAGAAAGCTGAGTCATATTAGAAATTTTAAAACACTATCTTTTTATTTTTTATTTTAAAATTTTAAAATCTAAATGTTTATGGAGAAACTCTAATTTAAGTAAAATTTTGATTTCTCCTTTCTCCGCTGACTAAACAATTTATAAAAGCATCTCCAACAGTATCTTTATTTCTCTCTTAGCTAAATTTAGGAAGTTTTATGTCTTCCAACAACCTATTTATTTTCCTCATTATTTATCTCACTCTTTAAAATTTACATTATTCCTTCTTAGATTTAAGAGTTACTATGAGTTCATTATTTTTATTTTAATTAATATTTCATTATTTTTGTTATTTTATCTCTTTTTCCTTCTTTATTATTTTTTACTCTCTCTTTTAATAAAAAAAAATTAAAAATAGGGAGTGAAATAAGAAGTATTGTTGGAGTGCACATAATTTTTAAGATAAACTAAAATAGAAAATGAATTTTTTATAATATAGTAAGGAGTGATATAAATTCCCTTAAAACATGCCATTTCAAATTCTGTTGGCAATAAATTTGTCTTAAAATTAATTTTTAAGCTTAACCAGTAACTTATCTGTATTTTTTGGCATTTTTATCTATATATATATATATATATATATATCTTTTTTCCAAAAATTTCTCACCTACTATAAATTTTTGTTGCAATTTTGTAGTTAATTAAGAAAAGGATGGGAAAATTGATATTGTCCGAATTAGGCCTTCCTGTTTTCCATTAATAAATGAACGTCAACTTTTGTGGATCATATAGTGTTTCTCTGTAGCAGAAATATGGAAATTCCTTTTCCATATTATTGAGGCATAAGAAAACTTCTAAGTAAATTTTGCCCCCTAAAATCTTGTAAGTATTAATTTGCTAAATTAATTCATTCAATTTACAATTTTTAATTTCTTTATTTTCCTTTAATTACAATAACTTCTAAGCTGTCATGTGACCTATTGTTTCAAGTCAAACTGCGGAATATTTGGTTGAAGGTGGAAAAGAGTTGGTCATTTTCATCCTCTTGTATAACTTTTTTTTGGTAACAAATCTTGTTATTTGCAATATATTTTATTTGATTTAATATCTTAATTTTAGATATGTTATGTTAAATATGTGATTGTTTTCAAACAATTACTCGGAAATTTATTTTTAAATCACTGCATGTACATAATTATAAGGCCCACGCACACATATATAACACACTAAAATAAATAGTCATATCATATATCATTATCATCTGATCAACATCTAAAAATAGGAAAACATATATGCTTTATGTAAATGATCATACATTACTACAATTTCTTCAACATATATATTATATATAAACACATGCATATATCTCATACACTTAAGCCAAGGACAAGGTTGGGCCATCAGAATTGCAACTGCCATAATATTAGAAAACATCCTTAAATATTTCATTTAAGGTTTTTTTTCTTTGTTTCCATATAGAGCATGCAGTTTATCGTGTGTTTTTTAATCAATAAGATCGCTTATTTATTAATTTGTATATATCATTTTTGTGGTTTTTTAATCAATAAGAGTGATGTCTTCTTTATTATTTTGTATTCATCATTTTTGTATTTTTTTAATCAATAAGAGTGCTTCATAATTTCCTACTTTTTAAAAGTGATTAAGAGTCTGATCAGTAGATCTGGCTGCATGTGTTTCCGTGAGTTCTCTAGAAGTTGCAGAAGTTATTAGACCTAAAGAGGTATCTGAAGTTGGTGTTGTTGGATGTGCCTTGATATACCTACAATTGTGATCTGATGTTGGGTGGATGATGCTGGACATATATATAATTCAACTACGAACTATGGAAAAGCCATTTTGATAATGAGTAGGCCAAGCATTTTCCATCTTAATGCTAAACAATTTGCATGCCCTTAAATTCATGACATTTCGAATTCTATTAGTGATGACTTTGTTTTTTGTCCTCAATTTAATTTTTTTTTTCTAAGCTTAAACGGTAGCTAATATTGTTTTTCTCAATTCTCATCAATTAATTGTGGCTTAGAGGAATATATTGGCATTACCGTGAGAAACGAGTCTGGAATATGTGACCGGTTCAATTTATTGTTTTCATTGTATAAATCATGGCCTGCGTAACCAACACAGCCCTTTGGAATTTGTGATTCCAATATTCTTTCCATTTTTAGCGACGGTAAATATTATCACCAAAAGTCTTCTATAGCGACAAGCATGTGACAGCAACACTGATTTTTGATGCCAAACGTTATTTTTTGCGACCGATGTTCCCGTCAATATATAAATAACGACGAATTGACATTTTTCTTCATATTTTAAATTTGATATTAATGCTTCATAAACTATTGTTTTTTTCCATTTTAATTATTTATTTTATAAAGATTATTTGTTATTGTTATTCTTGATCTGTTATTTTATGCTTATCACAATTAAAAAGCATAAATTAAATAAATGTTTCCTAATTTCCATAGTACTAGAGAAAACTCAACCCATTTTAAAAATGTTTATAAATAATATTACTGTTTAATAGATTTTAATTTTTCCGATTAAATTATTTTATATTATATAGATTATTTATCATCTTCATCCCTGATGTTTTTCTGTAAAATTATAATGCTTAGTTTGTGTGTGTGTATATATATATATATATATATATATATATATATATAAAATTAAAAGTTTTATTTGCATTACCAATTAAAGATTGCTAGAAAAATACTTGCGTAGCCTAGATGATGAAATCTCCAAATTTGACTCATAATGAAAATCATTTAATTACTGAGTCTTCAAAAAAATTTTCCTTACTAAAAATAAACTTGACATTAATAAAAGAAAAAAGATAGAGATTAACAAAAATAAAACAAAGCATTAATTTTGAAAAAGAAATGCTAAATATTTTTTTAAAATTTTTTGAATTACACAAAGTCATACTTTTAATAACATAATACCCACATAAAAAGAAAATAGATGCTAAAAGAAAAAAAATAAATCTAATTAAAATTTTCTCTTAAACATTTCAAGTACTAACGTTTCAAATGTTCTATATAAAATTTATAAAATTTTGATAATATTACAAAAATTTATACGTGATCCATCAACGTTATTCAGGTTCAAGCCATAATTATATATAAAAAATAATTTTTAAGAAATAAAATGCGTAAAAAAAAAGAATGCATAAATTTTAATAAAATTGGAAGAACTAAGTAAATAATATATAAAATATATAGCAAGGTTATCCCGCTTTTACAAACTGTTATGGAGCTTTGTTATACTTTAGGGTGTTTAGGATTACGGTTCAGAATTTTAAAAGTAAATTTTGAATATTTTTTATTTAATTGATTGATATTTTTAATTTTTGAAGACAAAAAAAAATTGGTGTTGATTTTATGAATATAATATTAATAAAAAACTATTTTCTTTGTTAAATTAATCATAGATTTTTTTTTGGACTAAATTATGAATAGGTTTGAAAGTCTTTATCAGTGCAATTATAACTTTATAAGTTGTAACGCATTAAAAATAGTGTTCGTAATTAATTTATGTAAAGGGTAAAAAAATATGATTATTAATTATTATCTTATTTCTTAGATGAATTCATAAATTCAATTTAGTCAATAAGTTCTTATAAAATTCGAGTATATACTGAAGTAGTCAAGGCATGTGACTAATTGTTACAAATCAAACTGCAGCATATTTGATTGAGATGGAAAAGAGTTGGCCGTTTTCATCCTCTTCTATAACTTTCTCTTAGGAACAAATCTTGTTATTTGCAATATATTTATTAGATTAATTTCTTAATTTTAGATATGTTATTTTGGCAAAAACAAATTGGTGATTTCTTGGGACTTGAGAGTATGTGACTCGGTGTTTTTTGTGTTTATGTAGTTGTGTATTTTGTGGACGTTGTATGAAGGGATTCTGAAATGTGAAAAATTCTGGTCATATTTCGAATATCATTTTTTTACCTCTTCTAGTTTGATCAACTATATACTGTAACTTATCTTTTTCTGTGATAAATCAAATATTTATAGGTTACGTGGCCTGTGAATTAATAAGTTCTTTTTAGTGATATGTTTCAGGATCTCACTGTTATTCAATCAACAGTTCAGGTTTGTATCAAGCCTGCGCCTTCAGATCTTGAAGACTGGCTTTTCTGCATGTTCTTCTTTACCTAAATACATGGAATTTCCTTCTTGTATTTAGCATTTTTTGTTTTTTTCTTCACGCATTCTTATCTTCTTGTTTTGCTGCATACCTATAATGAAGACCAGCTTTGCTCTCTTACTATTTTCTTGGTATAGTCAGATGTTAAAAATCTTAGAGTAATACGATAAATTGACTGGGTCCTGTTCTGTTAATTGTAAGTTTATTTTCTGTTATATGACGCAGCTATTTTTTAATAGACAAGGAACCTGCTCCATATTGCCATATTTAACGTTACTTACAGACTGTCTCCAGATAAATATTTCAATGATGAGACTGTTGCAGCTTTAGGTTTTAATTTTGCAAAAAGTTTTGAGGCTGATTGTTCATATTTTTTGAAATTATGGCTTAATATATAGACAGATATGAAGATCAAGAAGTTGATAATGCCTGCGGTTCCAGTGTCGTATACTGCTAGCTGGATTGGATGGTTAAAAGCGAGTAAGTTGTTCCAGATTATTTCTCTCTCTTTAATTGTCTAACTGAATTGGACTCCGTTGTTGATATGGAGGATGACGCTCGGGATCCGGATGAGAATGAACAACAATTGGCTAGGGTTAAGAACTAGCTCACAAGTCACCAGCACCATCTTTGTCACCATTGGATTCAATGATTTCCCTCCAACTTTCCTGAAATCACACTGGTAAGAGCTTCACTACTTTTCAATTTTGGGACGGCCATTGGGAAAGTTAACCTCAGAAAAACTAGTTAGCGAATTGAAAATAGATAGATATGTAATTCAGTTGTCCACTATCGAAAAGCCATTTTGACATCGAATAGATCAAGCACTTTCTGTTTTAACACTTAAGAATTTGCATTCCCTTAAAACATTGTCATTTCAAATTCTGTTGGCTAGTGTTGTCAAAGGCGCAAGGGGCACTCACTTAGGTGCACATGCAAGGCGATGGCAGCCCCCAGCGCCTTTGGACAGGCTAGGCGAGGTGCCTTCGGTCAGGTGTGCTCCTAATGCGCCTTGGTCGGTGCCTGATGCGCCTCTGTCGGTCTGCACTTTGTACACCTGATGGAGGGTTTAAAGTCCTAATCTTTTTTACGTTTTGGACTGCCAGCGGCCTTTATTTTTTTAAAAATTTTTATGGATATTATAGTCAAAATAAAACTTTGAATCTTCTAGGGTTATAATTTTATATTATATTAGGACTCTGTTAGAGTGTATTATATTTAAACAAAATACGCAACAATAGTTAGGTAAAGACAACAAGCAACTTCCATTTTTTTTATTCTAAAGTACAGTCAGTATACCACCACCTCATCCATAAGTTTCTCCGAAGCTTTAGTAGCCCCCAGTATGACCGGCCAAGAGAAAAATAAAGACAAGTCTGTTTTTTTTTTCTACTTTCCTCTCTTTGGTGGTCCTAAAACGATAATATTTTCTTCTGCATATCCTTTAAACTTGTTTTCTCCTTATTCAAGATATTGTTTAGTGCTTTAACTACATTCGATGATTAAATTACTAATTAATTTGTAATCGTTTTCAAACGAATAACATTAATCATATACTGAATTTATTTGTGAACAAACACTGCTCAAAATCAATAAGAAAAGTAATTATCTTGTCATGATTATGTAGTTCAAGTTCACCTGCTCTATTTTAATTTACTGCCGACTTTAGTTTTACTTATTTGACTTTGAGATGAGATGCTCTTTTTTTATAATGTTTATGTTAAATAAGTTACGTAAAACGAAACCGGAAGAATAGAACTTTTTTTAAATGCCATTAGAATTAAGCATATAAAACAATAAACTTTTTAGTTTTTAGTTTTTCTTTTACAACCATAAAATTTAGGATTTTATCATATAAATCTTTTAGTTTTTTTTGTTGAAATTTGTTATGTTAGGATTTTATACTGATATTTTTTCTTATACATATATATTTTTAATGTTTTGTTTAAAATTGTGTGCCTTAGACTAGGTGCGCACTCTTTTTACGCCTCAGGTGATAAAAGAATTTATTGCTTTGAGTGCGCTTTTGAATACCTTGGCAATAAATTTGTCTTAAAATTAATTTTTAAACTTAACCAATAACTTATCTGTATTTTTTGGCATTTTTATCTATTTCATTCTTGAAAACATATATTTATATATCTTTTTTCCAAAAATTTCTCGCCTACTATAAATTTTTGTTGCAATTTTGTAGTTAATTAAGAAAACTCAAAGGGAAAATTGATATTGATCGAAACGTCAACTATGTGGATCGTATGGTCTTTCTCTGTAGGCTGAAATATGGAAGTTTCTTTCTATATTATTGAGGCATAAGAAAACTTGTAGGTGAATTTTGCCCCCTAAAATCATGTAAGTATTAATTTGCTAAATTAATTCTTTCAATTTACAATTTTTTTTTTCTATATTTTCCTCTAATTATAATAACTTTGTTAGTCTTCAATAAATGAAGTAAAAATTAGAAAATTCGAAATCATAGTGTAGAATGCTTTTAAGTTAATTGCCGGTGGATGTTTATAGGATTTTAAATTGCTATATTGCCAGATCTTATACTGTAAAATATGACCCATTTGTAACGAGGCTACACTTGTATTACATGATGCTTAGCGACTGAATCAAATTTTATGTAATCGGATTTTGCTTGTTGATTATTGATATTTATTTATGGGGTTGTAATCGAACTGAGCCTAGCTAAATATTGAAGATCTTGGTTTTGGTTCATTTAAATTTGTTATAGACTTAACTCAGCTCATTTCAAAATTAGTAAACTCGAGCTCGGCTAGTAATTATCTCGTTTATAAAATGCTTAACGAGCGTAGTTCGAATTCAGCTCGTTAACTGATAATGACAAAATCTTGATTTCGAGCTTGATAACAAAATATATTATAAACAAAAATTCAATGAATATATTTGTGAGCTTTTAAATGAATATATTCATGAGTTTCTAAATGGATATGTTCGCGAATTTTTAAGTGAATACGTTTGCGAATTCTCAATCGAATGCATTCGCTAGCTAACGAACCAAACAATATTAAGTTTAAGCTCGAGCTAGAATTTGAGTTTAAGTTCGGCTTATTAAGATTAACAAATGATATTAAATGAGTCTTTTTCGAACAGAGATCCGAATATATTTGTGAGTTTTTAAATGAATATATTCGCGAGTTTCTAAATGGACATGTTCGCGAGTTTTTAAGCAAATACGCTTGTGAATTCTTAATCGAATACATTCGCGAGGTAACGAACAAAAAAATATTAAATTTAAGCTCGAACTTGAATTTGAGTTTAAACTCGACTTATTAAGATTAACAAATGATATCAAATGAGCTTTTTTTGAACCGAGATCTGAATAGCTTACGAGCTGCCTGTTTCATTTACAACCATATTTATTACCTAGTTCATTTACAACCATATTTATTTATATTCAATTGATTATATATTATTACTATAGAAAAATCAGTTTTGATTTTATGAATATAATGTTAATTTCATTCATGAAAATATATCAACCGAGTTTAAATTAAAAATTATTTTATTTGTTAAATTATTGATAAAGTTTTTTTTAGTCTAAATTATGAATAGGTTAGGAAACCTTTATCTGTACAATTGTAAGTTGACACAATAAAAGTAGTGTTTTTAATTAACTTATGTTTAGAGTGAAAATATGATAATTAATTATTAATTTAATTCCTAGATGAATTCTTAAATTCAATTTAGTCTATAAATTCATAGAAAATTCTAAAATAAGGATAAAAGCAGACATGTGACTTACCGTTACAAATCAAGATGCGGAATATTTGATCGAAGATGGAAAAGAGTTGGCCATTTTCATCCTCTTGTATAACTTTTCTTGGTAACAAATCTTGTTATTTGCAATATATTTATTAGATTTATTTTCTTAGTTTTAGATATATTATGTTAAATGTGCGATTGTTTTCAAACAAATACTGCATATATTATTGGAAATTGATTTTTAAATCACTGCATGTAACATAATAATTGCAATATATTTTTAAATCACTGCATGCATCTTAATATTGTGTGTTTTTTAAACAATACGATTGCTTACTCATTTATTAATTTGTATTTATCATTTGTGTGGTTTTTTAATCAATGAGTGATTTCTTATTTATCAATTTGTATTTATCATTTTTGTGGTTTTTAATCAATAAGAGTGCTTCATAATTTTCTAGTTTTTTCACAAGTGATTAAGCGTGACTTGATCTGGTTGGATGCCTTTCCATGAGTTCTCTAGGAGTTGCAGAATTAGACTTGAGAGGTATCTAAATTTGTGTGGTTGGATGTGCCTTACTATACCTACAATTGTGATCTATATATATATATATATAATTCAACCATGAACTATGGAAAAGCCATTTTGATAATAAGTCGAGTATTTTCCATCTTAACGCTAAATAATTTGCATGCCCTTGAAATCTTAACGCTAAATTTGTGTTTTTTCCTAAAATTAATTTTTAAATTTAATCTAATTTGTTTTTATTTTTTTCTTGTTTGTCAATTCTCATGAATAAATTGCGGCTTGGGAGAATATATTGGCTAAGGTTTGATTATCATGAGAAACGAGTCTGGAATATGTGACTGGAGATTAGTTTTTATATATTTTTATGTTGTGTTTTCCTAGTCAATGATTGGTGAATCATGGCCTACTTATTTATATCACACTCACCAACTTCGGTTGATCCAAGTCCTTGAGTGCACATCTTGTTGCTCTCTGTTTTGGAGTTTTTTTTTTTTATCAATCTGTTTTGATTTTGGGCATCTCCTCTGGTTTTAAGATTCATTTTCTTTAAGTCAGACGCAATCAAAAGTGTCTAAGTCGTTCGTATTAAAAAATTTCCCAATAAATCGAGTTGTTTCTTGTTCTATTTTTAGCGACAGGATATTTAGTCACCAACAGTTATATTAACGACAAGATAATATATTCAGCGTTGGCTTATCGTGTTGCTAATGTTTTTTTTCGACAAAGTTCCCGTCACTATATCAATAACGACGAATTGACAATTTTCTTCATATTTATAAATTGTTTTTAATGCTTCGTAAATTTTAGTTTTTTCCATTTTAATTATTTATTTCATAAATATTATTGGTTATTGTTATTCCTGATGTGTTATTTTATAATTATCATAATTAAAAAAGTATAAATTAAATAATAGTTTTATTTTGTAACCGTTCGTTCTGTGACAGCCGAACTCGTCGCTAATAATGCATTTTCTAATTTGTGAAGTGTTAAAGAACAAATTAGCCGATTTTTATAAATGATGTTAATGTTTACCAGATTTTGATTTTCTCCGATTAAGTTATTTATATTATATAGATTATTTATCGTCTTCAGTCCTAATTTTTTTATAAAATTATTATACTTATTATATTCATTAAATTAAAAGTTGTATTTGTAATTGTCAGGGTGAGGAATTAATATTTTTCATAATATTTTGTAGATGCTATTGATGCTTAATAAATTTAACTCTCTATTTTATTTATTTTTTATATAAATTATTTGTAGCATGATTCCTAATATAAATTTTATACAAGTTTTGTGAGCTCTGTATGCAATTTGCACCTATATTAATGAAATATGAGCATGTAGCCATCGCATTGCGTGGAAAGAGAGCAAAAAACTTAATGAGCAAGAGCAACCCAAAACACCAAAAATATAACATTTAAATATGATAGAATAAAGTTAAAGCCATGATGAAATGAAATCAAACCTAAACGATGTCGAAATTCACAGTGAGTAGTGGTAAAAAAAAATGCTGCAAAGGGAATCTGAAAGTTTTATCTCATTTTTTGTGGAATCAAATACCAAAGCAAACTACGTATACAATTGTTAAGGAGTAAAAAGAATTAATGAAATGCTTAGGTCCTTAATAATTACCTGATAATGAGAAAAATTAATAGGCCAATTGCATATACATATCTCTAAAATCTTTCCAACAACTTTTTTTAAATTTTCATTATAACCTGCAGTTACTTTTCCAACTTCAGTTTTAATAAATTTTTAAATAAATTATTACAAATCTTTAAAATTTGAAATGAATCTATCATTATTGTTATTGTTATTATTTTATTATTTGACCTCAATATTGAGAATCAAGGAAATTATTCAGGAACTTTCTTCTTGAAAAACCCTAGCTTCTTTTCTTTTTTTTTTCTTCTATCCGTTTATTTTTGTTAAGCAATGAATGATGATTTTTTTATCATTCTTGACCTGAAATTACCCTTCTAAATCTTATTTTATCAATTTATTTTCTAAAATAAGTGGTTATTCCACATAAATTTAGATCTTTATTTTGATTGTTTATTTTTCGTGATTTTGCTATCTTATTCCGATGTTTGGTTTTCATCGTTTTATTACGATATTTTATTTTCGTATGAGTGATTCAAATGGATAAAATATATTTGATCAAATAAAGATATCAAATCAAATTATGGTCGTCAGTATGTTGTAGAATTAAAGTCATAGATATTCCAGTTACTATAGTATTTTCAAATGTGTAGGCATTGTGCCGATTTATTATGTTATTAACTTGAGTGTTGTGAATCTTTTTGCTGTTTTATCTTCTATGGTTTTTAGCAGATTTATATATGTGTTTCAATCAATATATTGCTAGTTTGAATCAATGAATTTATCTTTCTTGTCAAAAAAAAAAAAGAAAAATTAACTTGGTTGGTTTATAAATAAAGTGCATTGAATCAAGAAAATGCAGGGGAGAGCTCACCATATAATACAAAGTACTAAGTAGCAAAATCCAAGTGCATCCAAAAGATATGAACCACATTCAGATTCTTCCTTGTCTTCTATCTTTTCATGGTGAGAATCTATGCAATAATTAATATAATAAGTATATATTTTGTACCTTGTCAACCTCAACGATGAAAAAAACTTACTAGAGGATTATTGGAAGAGCAGGGTAAGAAATCAAAGATTTGTTTGTTAAATATTCAAATGCTGTAAAAAAAAAGAGCAATTTCCTAGTAAATAAAGGCCAATGAATATTAAAGATGAGAAGAAGCTCAACCCATGATGCAAAAATCATAAAGTAAATGCCTCTATTTATAATAAGCAGAATGATTTTTTTTTTTTTAAAATAAAGATTTCCTAACAATGAAAATGGTATCTGCTCCTGCATTACATTAACGCTTGCTTTGGGACAGATTTTCCCGTCACCATAGATATAACGACAAAATGGCATTTTTTCAATATTTTTAAATTGACGTTAATGCTTAATAAATTTTAATTTTTCCATTTTTATTATTTATTTTATAAAGAATATTTGTCAACATTGTTCCTAATGTATTATTATGTAATTATCACAATATATAAAAGTAAAAAGTTTCATTTCCATCATCGCGACAGCAGAACTCGTTGTCAGTGATATATAAAACTGTTACATAATACTAGCCACGAATTAACACATTTTTTATATTTTAAAAATGGTATCGATGCTTAATAAATTTTAATTTTCTGCGGTTTAATTATTTATTATCCTTATTCCTAATTTGTTCTTATGTAATAATTATATTTAAAATATAAATCATATAAAAAGTCTTATTTCTAATTGTTATGGCAAAGAATTAACCTTTTTCTTAATATTTTAAAAATTATATTAATGCTTAAAAAATTTCAAATTTCTCTAGTTTAATTATTTTTATATAGATAATTTGTAGTCACTATTCCTAATGTAATAATGTGGCACTAGCCACATTGCAGACATGTCAGCTTCACCTTCAGGATTATCGACCAATCCTTCATTGCTCGCCATGGTTGGCCTGCTGGTGCTCTATTGCACCGGCCGTTGTTGTGGCTATCCATGAAAGTATTAGTCCAATTCAGGTGAATAACGATGGTACTCTAACTAAAATCATTTAAATTTTAATTTTGTAACATAAAAATATCAGCTGTCTAAATTTGTTAAATTATTTAACAGAATGCTGACGCGAACTTTTCACATCAGCAAAAAAATTTCCACATATAAATGTCATATATACAAAATGAATCCCACAAAAAGTTTTTACCATTTAATGAAATATTAGATTATATTTGATTTTAGAAAAAGTGAAAAAAAGTGTGGAAAAATGATAAGAAATGTAAAAAAATTTTGTGAAACCCTTTTTGTACATGTAGCATTTACAAGTAAAACTTTTTGATTTATGTAGAAAGTTCACGTCAACATTTTATTAAATGATTTAACAAATTTTGACTTTAATGTTTTTTTATGTTACAAAATTAAAATTTAAAGAATTTTCTATTACAAATAATAATTTAAGTACTGGATTGTTACAAGTTAGATAATTGGAGTACCATCGGTATAATTCACCGTTCAATTCCCATTCTTTGTTTATTCGTAAGTGCTCGATGTCATTTGGTGTATTTTGCGATGAGTGGAAATAAATTCAAATTCAGTCGTAGGTGTATTGTCAATGAGGGGAACGTAAGCACACTAAATTAGCCTGCTGCAATTTTAACTTTCTCACGAAATTCCTGTCCATTGTTGCAGCTTGCAGCACAGGGAATGACTGTTGGTTTATTGTAACTGCGATCATGATATCAGTGTATCAGAATCAAGTGGCGGCAGAGAAGGGTGATTGTTCTTCCAAAGCAGCAGAAATTACTTGGTTAACGCTAGAAAGCAAGTAGTCGTTGGTTTGATTCCGACAGGGAGAGAAAACCCATGAGGAAAAGGACAGTTGACATCAACATAAACCCCACAGCAACACCAAACCTTACAATCCAACCAACTATATCTTGGATTTCTATAACGAATGTAATTGATAACATCACTGAGATTTCCACTGAAGCACAATACAAATTGAAGAAGCTTTGCAAATTTTTTTCACTTTTGGGGTTACTAGGATTGTCAAACAGATCTGGACCAAATGCTAAAGAATATGATCTAATGCCACCAGCCTCTCTGGCCATGACAGCTAAAGATCAGAGCAGCATCTTGGACTACACAGCCTTGTATATTTTACATTTTTTTGGTCACAGTGTGGGGGCATTGCTATTCGAATTATCGCTGTTAAATAGCAAAATTATTCCCAAAAACAGCAACATTGTAAGGAAATTGACGATCAAATGGAATTCAGAACTAGAAAACATAACATTCAATGTGTTCACAAGGAGTATGGAGATTTATCCGAGCACAATTTCATGTATCCAACACAACCAAGAATAGAGAAGGAATGCTCTGAAATAGCTCTGATACCACGCTTTCTCTGTTCAATCTCTTGGGTTGTTTTCGTTTGTTTTTGGCAATCTCCATCCTTTTCTACTGCAATGAAATGGTCTTCCACATTTGTGATTATATAATACTGTAGGTGAATGGAGATTACAGGGATGCTGATCATTTTTGTTCTAGATGACTATAGTTTTTAGATTGTATAGAATGATTATACGATTTTGATATTATTCATATTATAAGAATTTGCTGTTTGATTGCTCGTTGTAAGTTTTTGGTGTTGGATGTACACTATAAAGAGAAGATTTGACTTTGATCATGATACTTGTCATTAATTAGAAAGCATCTTTTAATTGCTTAAGCCACCCTTGAGGTGACAAATGATGAATACAAACTGATTCTTATACATTCTTTTCATGGTATCTGCTCGTACATTACCATCACATGCCAAAGACAAATCAAATATGTGTAGGTAAGGAACAATCTACAAGCTAATTATACAAAATCAAACGGCGGCAGATTTGATGGGAGCTTCGAAAGCTTGGTCCTTTTCATCCTCTTCTATAATCTCTTCTTCAGCCCAAATTCTGTTATTCTCAGTCCCATATGCTCGACTACAAGCCAAAAAATAGAAGAAATTCAGCACACTTAGAGCAGCAAGAACCCAATAGTAATAGTCGTAATGTCCTCTGTTTAGATTATTTGATACCCAACTGGCTTTCCCATGTTTGTTAGTAGCATATTTCAGAATCACCACTATAAGGCTGCCCACCAAGTTCCCAAATCCCCAGCCTAGTGAGAAGAGAGAAACTCCAATGCTGGACATGGTTTTAGGGAACTGAGAGTAATAAAATTCAATCTGCCCAATTGCATTAAAAGCCTCAGCTAGACCAGTAATGGAATGTTGTGGCACCAGCCACATTGCTGAAATGTTCACTTGACCTTTAGGCTTATCTGCCAATCCTTCACTAATCGCCAGGGCTCGTCTATGGTGCTCTACTGCCCCTGCCACTGCTGTGGCTATGCATGAAAGTATTAGGCCAATTCCCATTCTTTGCTTATTGGTAAGTCCTCGAGGTCTTTTTGTGTATTTTGCGATGATTGGGACCAGAATTCTATCGTAGATGGCAACCCAGATTGTCAAAGTGAGGATTGTGAAGACACCAAATGAGCCTGGTGGGATTTTCACATTTCCTATAAAACGGCGGTCCATTGTCTGAGCTTGGAGCAGAGGAAATGCGTGTTGGCTTAGTGTGACTGCGACCATAATACCAGTAGACCATAATGGTAGCACTTTGATCAGTACTTTTAGCTCTTCTACTTGTTTAACTGTGCAAAGCTTCCATGGATCTATAGCCAACCCATCAGTATCCAATTCCTTCTCAGGATTTTTAATTATGCATGCTTTGTTTAGAAAGCTAACACAACAAAAAAGAAATTGAAAATTTAGTTCTATTTGGACTTAGAATTAACTCAAAAGGCACAGGTTAATGAAAAAAACTAAGAGAATTATACCTGAGATTTTCTGTTGGTATGAAAAGCTTTGAACCTTTGTGATAATACCATTTATCAGAGTCAAGCGGCGGCAGAGAAAGGTGTTTGTTCTTCCAAGCTGCAGAAATTACTTGGGCCAAGCCTGAAAACAAGCTATTATTTGCTTTGATTTTGATATAGCGAGAAGAACCCACGAGGAAAAGAATAGTTGACATCAACATAAACCCTACAGGAACACCAAAGCCTACAACCCAACCAGCTGCATCTTGGATTGATACTATTAATATAATTGATATCAACACTGAGATTCCCACTGAAGCATAATACCAATTGAAGAAACTTTGCATGGTTTTTTCGTTCTTGGGGTTGTTGGGTTTGTCAAATTGATCAGCTCCAAATGCTAAAGAACATGGCCTAATTCCACCAGCCCCTAAAGCCATGAGAGCAAATGCTGAGAGTAGAAACACCATCTGTGCCGCATCTGGTGATACACAGCCTTGTAAATTCCCATCTTTTTGGTCACAATGTGGAGGCCTTGCTTTTGGAATTATCGCCGTTAGCCAAAGCACAATCATTCCCTGAAACACCAACATCATACTTAAAATACTTCGTTCGCAACCCGGTCTAAGAAAGAAAAAAAAAAATCCGCTTACCAAAGAAACATAATTGTACTTACGAGGAGACTAGTGATTGTTCCAAGCACGATAACACGAAACCGACCCAAGTAAGAATCGGAAATGAAAGCTCCGAAAATAGGTGTAAAATATGATAGGGCTAACCAAAGAAACAGAATTGTAGCTCCAGTTGCACTAGTTAAGTTGTAATCATTTTGCAAGTACTTGATCATATTTGCTTGAAGCCCAACTCCAGCAACCTTCTCAAAGGACTCATTTGCTGCGTAATTAACATAGACACATCAAATTCTAGAGCCAAAATAAATAAAAAAATTTACATTTAATTTGCATTTAACATGCATAAAGTTAGATAATAATGATACGTACCTATGATAAAAGGCATGGTCCTGAGTCCACCCTTCTTCCTTTTAACTTCACGGGTTGGTTCCTTTTCATGATTTTTGGTGATTTCCATCCTTTCTTTCTTCTGCAATGAAAATGGTCTTCCAGATTTCAGCACTCATATATTACATGCACTATTTATGTATTTTTGTATGACCAAGAACAAAGAGATGAATTTTTAGATTAGGTGTGGGTGGAGATTACGAGGAAACTTTCTAGAATGAATGTGAAGTTTTCCGGTTGTATTTGTTTTTAGTATTAGATGCGGTTTTGCATTTTTTCATATAGGACACAAGAATTTTCTTCCTTATAATTAACTTACATGTATGAAAGCTGTTGCTTAATGCTGTAATTAATCAATCACAGGCATCAGGGATGCAATCTAAGTTGGGAATTAACCTGAAAGCGCACAATGAAAGATATACTTTCCCAACCTTTAATTTATTTTCTTAATTTTGTTTTCATGGAACTACGTTGCTAATTGGCATCTGCTGGACTGCAGACAACAACCGGAAGCATGTCAGTTATATACAAAGAATTTCATCAAGTATTTTAAAACAAACTACATATTAAGACAAGAATGTCTGAGAATATCTAAGATTTTGTCGAAAAAGTTGAAATCTATGTGTCGGAAATCTTAAGAGCTCAGCTGTGTACTGATACATAATGCAAGCTTCTTAATTTGAAATGAAAAAATCAACCACTCAATCCGAGCAAAACAAATTACTTTTGAATAAATAAATAAATAATGCATAAATACGTACCAGTAATCCCAAGTTGATCAGAAAGCCAGTTCTTTTTATATTTCTTTGAATAAGAAATTCTACTATATATATGTTAATTTGTTGGATGGGCTATATATAGCAATATATACATATAAAGGAAGAATGTTTGGGTTAAAGTAAATAATGAAGAAAAGGGTAAAAAATTTTGATATATAAGAATATATACGTTATGTAGATAATGTCATCATGTGTTTATCATGAGAAGCAGTCGTTACTCCTTTCATAACATCAGCTTTTCAGGTCAGGTCTTCATATACTTAATGTGACTCAATATGCCAAAATGGCAACTATTTATATTTGATTTTTTTGTATTCTCTTGTTATTTTATTCGTACAAGTTATTATATGTGTTTGCCTTAAGAAAACTTTGATATAAATAGTTTAAATATGAACTAGAATTTTGCATCTATTAGCTTTTAGACATAAAATAAGTAAAAAAAAAAATGAGTGAGTTTTCTGTAATGAATTCTCACTTGCATTGCATTCATAATTTTCATATCAATAAATGTTATTATTTTAAATATTTTCTTTCTTCATATTAATCAGTGAATATTGGACAATCACTTGCAAAAATTACGAATGCAAATGCGAATTATGGTGTAAGAAGGTCACCCTTCATGCATGTTCTTAGTCGCCAAAATTCAGCCATTAGTATGAAAGGTAGATATGTGTTAGCATTACTGGTCCAAATGGATATCTTGATTTGAAAATTTTCTCATAGAAAAGAATATCTCTTTGGAAGAGAGGCAAAATTCAGTCTTGGGTGAAACAGAGGCGAAAACAAATAACTTATATATTCATGCTTCTGTCTATTCCAACCCTTAAAACCAGAAATCACCATACTATTCTTCTCATACATATCATTCAACAACAGCATACATACCAATAAAGAATTCAAGAACAAGGTAAGATGAAGAAAAATTTATCCTTCTTTTAATTATCTGCTCATTCGTTCATTCTTCTTTCTTTCTTTTCTTCATCATAACCATTGGGGCTGTTAACATAATATGCAAACTGATGATAACATAAACAAATAAATATGTGAAATGGGTATTTGTTGCTTATTGCTCCATATTAAATAAAAATCAGTATCTGTACAATGCTATAGGAAATCCATAGGCTGAACTCAAGGCATCAGCAGGTGCAAGGATCAATATTATTTTTAGCTATCTACAATTTCAAGAATAAATCTAAGAAAATATGGTTATGTTGAAGGCAGCAAAATGAATTTCAAGCAAACAATTAACCTCTCATTTTTTCATGTAAAGAATCTTATATAAAAATAAATTAAAAAAGAAATTTACAGCATCCTCCATTTCTAGCTCAGTCCCCATGCCTGCACCACAACAGAGTATTGTTGATTGTAAATAGAGCAGTCCCAAAAGATAATTGTATGATATTAGAATACTTGTCTAAGTATGATCTATAATAAATCAAACCAATAATAGATTGACACGTAGTTTCTTACATAGCATACTATCTTGGTCCATCATGCACCCAGTCTAAAAAAGAAATTTTCAATATTTTGTGTACTGCAGATATAGATTAACAAGGAAGATAGAAGATTTTTACCTGAATCCAACCGTCTGAAGTTCCAAATACCAAAATTTCTTCATTATCATCAAGAGCCATGCAAAGAACCCTACCACCTTCTGAGCTAGTTTGTAATGTTTCAATTCTGTTTAGCTTTTTTTGATCCCAAATTTCCACAGTTCCTGACTTTGATCCTAAATAAATTAGCTCTGAGCTTAATGCCATCGCCCTTACTTCCATTGCACTCGGCAATGACCCAACCTGAGCATAATCTGAAGCACTCCATATCTTTTCCATACCCCCACCCCAAAAAAAAAAAAAGCTACTGACTAATTGTCTTTGTAATCATAATCGTAATTAATAAGCACAATCATATATATACCTTAACAGCAGCTCCATCAATGGCAGAGCTGGCTGAATATATCAAACCATTGTGAACTTGCAGTGTATATATTGGATTTGCTTTGCCAAGTAATTTTCTTGATCCGTGTTGAATGGTAAGAATTGTTGCTGTTGCCAAATCAATTTCCTGAAAACACAATCAGCTTTTAGTAATCAAAACTTTATTACAACAAGAGGAGCTAATATTGAGAAAATCATTTTATTGAAAAAAAAAAATACAATTACCTGAATGCTACTATCATGACATCCACAGTATAATTTTCCTTGTGCTAGAGATAAGCACTTGACATACTTATTTGGATTCAACAACTTTGATCCTCCTTTCCATGAGTGAACCTGACAGGAAATAAAAGCCGAGATTTCAGGATGAGAATCCATTTGATTCCATGCTGGGTAATACTAAAAAGAGAGTTGAGTTTATATGATACCTTGACACCAGCTCCCTGTGGAACAAAGCACGAAATGCTATTCGCCACAACTAGATTATGAACCTGATCCTTCATATCATGTACTTGTACACAATGTAAAGAATCATTTCCAATGCCCCAGACCTATTAATTCATCCAAATGAAGAACTAATGAGTGATGTTAGGAGGTGGATCTTAATAGCATAAAGTAGTTGTAAGAGCAATTCTAAGAATATCTATTGATGACTTTCTGCATATGGTAAGAAAATACTGATAATGGCATTGAAGAACACTTAATGGGAATTCTTATGAACGCATACTCTGACAGTTTTATCTAGTGAACCACTGTAAAGTTTTTCTCCTGATTGTAAAACCACCAAGCTGGTAACTGCCTTGGTATGTTCTCGGATTTCTTGCATCAGATGAAGAATGCTACCTCTACCGGTCCAAACCTTCAGAAATTTAAAAAAAAAAATAAAACTTGTTATTATACTTGGATGTTGCTAAATTTCTCAAAATGCTGTTGGATAAGATGTTTCAGCTTAGAATTGATGTAAAGATGCTAACTTTGGTTAAGCTTTTAACTATATACAATCAGAACTCCAATAAAAAGATTTTCTTCAAAGAAAGAAATAGACCATTTTGACAGAGTTTTTATCAGAAAGAATTGAAATTGGAGAGATGATTAAAAAACCACAGCATTGGTTGAATGCTTGCGTTGTACAGAGTAGAAAGATACTGAAACCAGCAAGATAAGTTACCTTTATAGTTCCATCTGAATGCCCAGAAAATATCTTATCTTTGAAGCAAACAATTGAAATCACTTCTCCATTCTCACTGCAATCGGCTTGAGCTAGTTCTACATGATTCCACAATTCCTGCATTCCAACGACCACATCAGTTTTCTTTTTCAATGGATTTTATCTTTCTATAAAACTCATTTTCTGCAGTTGACAAACTTACAGCACTGGAATCATGCCCCTCAGACAGAACTGTCAGAATTTCAAGTGCTAAGGTAGAGGATTTCTTAAGCTCTCTCAGACCTTTCTTAATGTCCTTCATATAGGAAATAAGGTCTCTCAACCCCTCTGCAATTCACGTTGTCAAGCATGTAAGTCTTTCAAGTAAATTAAAGTTTCAGATTAAGCTGTAGAGGAGATTGCCACCTACCGGGGTCATTTATGAAGCTTTTTAGAGCAAGCAAAGAAAGGACTTTGTCTTCAGTGTCTTTAGCAGAGTTGAAGATTGCAACGAAGCACTTGAGCAAACACACTCGAGCTGCTCCTCTTATGCCTGTGTCGGGAAGAACACCAAGCATATGTACGAGCCATGTTGCCGACACAAAGCATGCAGAAGATAACTCTGCATATCTGCTCTTCATGCCTTCTGCTAAAGCCTCAAAGATTAAACCAAACTCATGGCTTACTAGGGCAAATGCCATTTTTCTTTCCCAATCTTCAGCTGCCCTCTCTTCTTCCTGCAGATGTCAATACATTCTGTGAAATAACTGGCACGGATTAAAAGAGAATTAAAAAAAATACAGAATCATATTTTAAAGGAGCTGACAAATGTTTCTTCAATTTCTCCAGACAAGTTTCCTAGCTGCTCCATGCGTATAAGATTTCTGTAGCTTTTGCTAAGTCCAGCACGTTTCAGAAGACAGGCTCGAGCAAGAGACTTTCCTGAAGCAGTGAACCTCCCTTGCAATGACAAAATTGTATTTGCTGCAGCAATTTGAGCTGCACGAAATTCAGATTGTCTGAGGCACGATATCAGGGTATCTATTGCATCTTCTCGATAAATACTCATCTTCCTCGGTTCAGCCTACCAACCAAACTTTAATCATTAGCTGACTGTAAGTGCTAAGTAGTATATAGATGAAGGCAGTAGGCCTTGTATTGACTGTCAAGTAGTGAAGTATGGTTTGATTTGTTCGTAGTATCATAGGGTTGAATAGGAACGTAAGAAGAAGAAAAACACACCAGAAGATCAAGTTGAAGCAAGAGACCGGCTACAATAGAACATTGGTCTTGAAGAGCTGTCTGCAAATAATTTAGAAGGCTGTGCATTGTGCTGAAACGACCTTCATCCTTAATAATGTAAAGAATCTGCTCACTGAATGTCCTCCTGGAGAAGAAAACAAGGATTACTTAAATTGACAGTTACCGCCTCATCCAAGATTCATCAAATCAAAGAGCAAAGAATGCACATATGAGGCTTGGAGTTACCTGCTTAATTTGACTAGTTCAAAGAAAAAGCAAACTATCTCAAATCGTTCTCCATCACTTGCACTCGTGAAGCTCTCCAAAAGTGGAGCCAACTGAGCTTTATCAGCAATCATGTCTCTACATTTCCCATATTCCTGCATGCATCTTAGTAAGATTCCAACTGCTGCAATTTGCTCCTCTGCCCACTCTGCTTCCAGGCTACCAGTAATACTTTCGATCACTTTGGTTGAGACAATGGCCTTAGCAATTGAAGAAACAATACTTGCTTCGCTACTGCCAAGGATCTGCCCCAGTAGCAGAACAGAAGTTGTTTTTGGGTTCAAACACATTTTAACCAAATCCTCTTTGTTCTTGATGACTGTCAAGAGGGATTCCACCAGGTCCATCGCTAGCAAGCTCATGGTAGAAGGTCTTAACAGATAAATCAACACGACAGCCTCCATTAGACCCTTCTTGAAGAGAGCCAAAATGCATTCCACATCGGATTCAACTCTTGTTAGCGTCTGAATCACACCTTTGTCTCTTGACCCCAACTCAGACAAGAGGAAAACAGTTGCTTTAAGCACCTGCAGATCCACAGAATTGAAAAGGATTTCCACAAATCCATTAATAACTGGTGGTTTTGAAAGCATACTTTGAATATCAAGGTCCATATTCGCTTCTGGCCAGAATTTCTCTATTCGAAGAACAGCCATTTCAGACTCATTCAGAATTTCTGACATACAAAGACTAGCAATGGCATTCCTTAGCTCACTCATAGTACTATCAATGCTAGCTTGGCTAATGACACTATCAGGAGAAGCAACTGCTGACTTAAAGCTTGGCTCAGTCTTCTGCTGTGGAATTTTGATTTGGGTTGAGATGAAATCAGGATTCTGTTCCTTCCAGCTTGCAACAAGCCTTTTCAATACATAATTTGTCTTAGGCAGTTGAGTACTATGCAACTTCTGGCGAGTAATTGGACAAGTTGAGTTTCCTCTATCAAGCCACTCTTGAATAGCTCTCCGCTCATACGTCTGCCCTGTCTCAAGAGTTACAGGATCATCAAACAGATGGCTTGTTATCGGACAGACAAAGTCCTTTGGCGGGTTATGTTTTCCAGTACCTGGAGGCTTATCTGTACCTCCCATTACATGATCTGGTGAGCTAAACGATGATGGGAAAGGAAAAAAAGGAACAAAAAAATGAGACAATTGTTGTGGACAATATAATGATGATGGGATTATATCATTAAAATATACCTATCAGAATCAGCAACAATAGCTTGTTTTTGTTTCTGGGTTTGGCTTTGTGTAGGCTGAAACAATGCCAATTTTCTTTCATTTTCCTAGAAGACAGCATGGTTACAACATTCATAACTAAAAACAATTGCATAGGTAAATCAGTCCAAGAATGACAACTGTTTTTCTTGTAAGCAACGAATTACCTCATGTTCGGCTTCAGATGCCGAAGAGGAAACATTCACCATATTTTTGTCCAAGAAAGACTCCAATTCAGAATCAGAATATAAAGTCGGCGATGAACTCAATGTCCTGTGGCTATTAATCTCTAGAGTTTGTACAGAGACTCTTTGAGGATATGATGATGGAGAAAACTTTGATTTGCTTCTTCCAGTGAAACTGAAACTACAGAATTCAGCTGATCTTTCTTCTTCGGCCCATATTGGCTGCAATGATTGAGAGGAAAATGGAAAATGTTTGAGGACTAAAAGACAAGACCGTGCTTGGAATTGTTGAATAAAACATCTTTTTGTTTGACTCTGTAAGAACGTAAGAAAACAAACAATTTTGACAAAAAAGAAACAAACAATTTCCGCATGAAATATCCTGCAAACAAGATCTTGAATAATTCAAAGAATCCAATTTACTTAATGCAAAGCAAAAACGATTTTGTATATACATAAATTTTGGTAAGAACTGACCTATTTAATCTATTTCTAACAGTGTGTTTAATGTTCATATCCATTATTGTTAGATCAAAAGTCCAAGAAAGTTCGACTAGTCAAATAGTGCAAAATGCTTTTTGGACAGACCAATTCAAACAATTCACTTTGTTTAATAATTTATATTTTTTCTTATCTGATTGGAATATTCAAAACAAAATTTCCTAACATGAATTGGAGAACAATTAAGAATTACTTCATAAAAAAAATATTTATCTAAATCAAATTAATGAAAATTAATATTTACATTTTACTTATAAGCCAATTCATATTTATATAGTAAAAATTATTTTTTTTTTATAGATTTCAGATTACTGTTAATTTTAAAATAGGAATGAATTCATAAATCGCAGTTAAAGAAATTTTCTTTGGCTTTTGGATACAACATTTCTATGAAGGGCGTTGACTTGAGTTCCGGTAAAGACAAGAAAGAACTAACAAAAGGGTCACGACAACTATTGAATTAAATAATGTGACGAAATTTATAATGGTAATAATGTAATATACCCATTTAAGTAGTGAAACTTCTGCATTGTTTTTTCATATTGATTCAAAAAAGAGTTTCACTTAAATTAACAAAAGAAAAATCTTAGGTAGAAAAAGGTTAAACAATTAAAGAATTTTTCATAAAATTGAATTTATGAGAGATTAAAAGTAATAATAAGAACAGCAGCAATTAATCAAAGTAAAAGAACATAGCATTACATTATACCGTCCGTTCTTCAGTCCCAATTCCTCTGTTTTGATCTTTTCATCTTCACTGATGCCATTCAGAAATTGATCAACTTTTTCTATCTTCTTGAAGATTAAGGATGGCGGTGTAATTGTTCTATTTTCATCATTATTCCTCAATATGTCCTTAAAATACTGAGCAAAAACCCTGCAATTCTCATCAAGAACATCCTCATAACTGCTTTCTAATTCCTTCAACTCCAGAGCTTGACCAACGCTCATTTTCGACAACAACTTGGAGCTAGGAAGAACCACTGATGCATCACAGATCGAATTCTCATCACTATCATAGCCATTGTTGATGGCCAAAGAAGACAAAATGTTTGATCTTTGCTCATTAAACCATTGAAGAACCGGTAAAAGATGGACCAAAAACAGCTCCTCAAAAAGAATCGAAGCTATCTCTGATCGTGCCCATAAAGGGTCCAAATAGAAGATGCTTAGCAGGCTAAGGGAGGCATCAATGGGCTGCTCGTTGAGCGTGCAAATCAGGGAGAGAAGGAAGGAAGAGAAGGGGGTTTCTGGGTATGAGAGAAGGAGCCTTTCGGCGAGGCGGAGCGAGGAGGATTTAATGAAAGGGTTTGCGGCAGCGATAGCTTTTTCAAGAGTTTCTGAGGCTAAGTTTAGGGGTTTTAGGGCGGTGGTTGAGTTGGAGGGGGAGGTTTTGCAGCGGAGAATGGAGACAAGGCGGTGGCGGAGGTCTGGTTGGGAGAGGACTTCAGATAGAAAGGTGGAGGTGTGGTGGAGGACCTGGGATGCTGAGGCGGATGCAGCGGTTTTCATGGTGGCTGTTTTAGGACAGGATGTTAATCGTCATTAGTGGAATTTTAAGTAATTATTTGTGACTGTTGAGTGGGGTTTATGGAATGTCGAAGTGGGATCAGATGAGTTTGAAACTGAAATTAACGGACTTAATTGATTTTCATATTAATTTTGTTTTTAATTTTTCTCGCTGGCGCCAATGGACAGGACGGCATCTTAATTTTCTTTTTATTTATTATTTTTAATTTATATTTTATGATATTCCATTTTCAAATAATTGAGAAATCTTTAAAATTAAAAAATTAATAACACACACCTACATTAATTATAAATATATTAATTCTAATAAAGCTTGGATTTTTGGCGGCAAAGGAGGAGCGAATTGCTGGAAGAAAGTTAAGAACAAGTCGAGTGCCTCTTGCCGCCCTCGCCGGCATCGAGCCGCGCTGACTGAGTTGAACTCTACCCGGTTCACAGTTCACAATACACATTTATGTTCTTAAGGGCATTGCTTCTTCCATTTGTCATTGAATTTTCCATTATTATCTAAGTATAGAATTTAAGCCTAAATTCCTTTGATTAGTCATTTAGTATATAAATTCATTGACGTTTTTCATTTTCATTTAGTCAAATTGAACACAAAACTAAACTATGAATAATTTACCCATACTCAATTATATGAAATTTTTATCTTGCTCATAATTTTACTTATAAATCCAATAATTATTGTCACTATAATTGAAGCTAATATCGGAGCAAAATTCCATGTGGGTAATTGGGAATTTAATAAAAATTATGGATAAACTAGTTTAAAATATCTAAATTATTTTTAAAAAATAATGGATCATACGATAGTTATATTCAAGACAAATCCACAGGAATTTGAATAACATGATATTAAAATTCTGCAATACTACATCGCAATTATTAAAGGCCCTCTCTGGAGTTAACAATTTTTTTTTTTTTTTTTTTACAGAAGAGTTAACAAATTTTTAATTGTACAAAACAATTTCATAAAAGTTAGGGAAACAGTAGGGCAATGAAACTAAGCAAAGCATCGACAGCATTTTGAGCAGCCAAAGAGGAAAAGAGATCAACTTCATTGGAAACAGCAGAACCTCCGCCTGCTAAATCAGACAGAGACCTGATAGCGATAAAAGGCGTGTGCTGCTGATAACACACCAGCGCAATAGCTGCACTCTCCATATCCACCGGAGTTGCATTGAATTCGGTGTTCAATAACTGCCTATATGCACCATTATCGACAAATACATTTGCACTAATCCCCGCCTTCACCCTCACCGCTACAGGGGTTCTTGGTAAGCAACTCGCATTCACACATCTCCCCAACTTCAACCCCTATATTGCCAAAACAAATGAAGAAACGCCAATCCAGTGATTATATTCAGCAGAGTATGATGTTATTGGTCCATAATAGTAGAAGAAGGTAGAAGATGAATAACCTGAAGTTTCTTTGCAATTCTGAAGTAGTGCTTGTCTACAGGAATCCAGAAGGCATGCTGTCTAACTTCAGGAGTTCCATTGACTGAAAAGATCTCTTCAGGCTGATACCATACATTGTTTAACAGGTTTTCAACAGGTTTTTTTCCATTTTTGGTGTCATTTTTGTTGTTATAAGCAGAAAACTTAAGAAACCCAATTTTTCTAGTGTAGTCTCCATTAGCTTCTAAAGGGAGTTCATTGTCAGGCCCATCTCCATACCTCTGCTCATGATCATATTGGAGCCAAAAACAAGATCAGGAATTATTTACATCATGCAACTAAGGAATTATAAAATTACTTTATCCTTAAAGACATTAAATCAAGTGAATAATTATATTAATTAATATATACCTGCCAAACCCAAAGACCAGTGTGAGCCCAATATTGAGGAATGGTGACATCACCTACTTGAAATGAAGGATTTGCATTTCCTGCAATTCCATAGTGCACCACACCATTCACCTTAAACAGGCTTAACAGTAACTGTGTGGTTACACCTGCATTTAGCTATTTACATAAGAAAATTAGGTGCTAAAGAAATAACTACAAGCCAACAATTTAAAAATATGAAATAATAAGAAAATATTCAAATATAGATACCATGCTTAATCCAGTCATGGCAATTATAACCTTCACATTTTCAACTTTTCCCATCCTAAATCTTCTCCCTGTAAAGGGGTAAAAAAAGAGAAATTAATACTATGCAATATAATTTTCTTACATTTTAATATTCATATATTTTTACATTTTTTTGGAGAGAAATTAAGATATAATGAAATTTTACCAGAGAAATCCAAAAAAGGAAGATGAGGATGAGCAATAAAACTTGAAGATTGAAGAAGAGGGTTCATCTCAAAGGCATTAGGCACTATAATACCTAAATATGGACCTTCCTCGTTAGCTCTGTCAATCATTGCCACGGTGGATTCAGACAATTCTCCATAGGCTAAATTGCTGCTAACTGAAACAACATATCCTAATAACAACAACCTTAAAAGGATCTCCAACATTTTCTTAATTTCTTCTGCTATAAAGAATTTTTTTTTTTTGGGTAAGATGCATATGGACAGAGAGAAGCGATATATGTGCGGAAGGAGATAGAAAATTCTCAAGATCTGGATTATTATATCTGAAGGTCAATGCAGCAAGTCGAAAACTATTGTCTGACAAGTAGTTAAATCAAATCCCAATTATTTACTAATAATTTTAGTGGTTTTCGCCTTCATAGTACTCGAATTGCAATTTATTTATTTATTTATTTTTTTTTAAATATTGGAAAGATTCTCTATCAAATGGTCAATATATAGTGATATCAATAACTAAATATTTTGTTTAACACTGCAAGAAATGAAAGAAAATTAAAATATATTCAAAGAGCACGTGCTTTGGATCCTTAAGAACTAATTACGAAGCCATCTTTGACAATGAATTTTCAACATTTTTTAAATTAATTACTCATAGAGAGAAAGTAGTATTTATTAGTATTTAGTTAGGCCAGTCAATTTAGGCAAATTATATTATGGAATTCGGCACGTGTATTATGGATAAGGGTCCTTTTTTACGTGAGAAAATTATACTAAAAATATTTTAAAAGTTTCCTTTTTTGTTTATTTTTCTTTTTTGGTACAATTTTTTAGTATTTTGTGTTCGTTATTTTTTATTTTGTTCTCCATTATTCTTCTATTATCTATTTATCATTCTTGTGCTTATTTTCTTTTTTTTTTTTTAATTTTCTAGTGTGTTTTTATATTGTTGTTTCATTCTCTTCTCCATTATTATCTCTTCTCTATCATTTTTTTTTATATTTTTCATATACAATTTATTTCAATTTATTGTTTTCTTGAACGATTTGTCTCGATTATTTCAGTAAATTCATACTTACAAATCAAAATACAAAAAAATAATATAATATATATTAAATTAGATACACAACAAAAAATGAATTTGTATTAATATAAAAAAATGAATATGTATAAACTAATAAACATTTATTTTATTCCTAATGAACTTACGGTTTTATAACAGATGAACTTATCTCAATAAACTAATAAATTTTATTTTATTGCTAATGAATCTATAGTTCACAATAAATGAATACTTATTAATAAATTAATGAATCTTTATTTTATTTCTAATAAACTTACAATTTTATAACAAATGAACATGAGTCAACAAACCAATGAATTTTTACTTCATTGCTAATAAACTTAATATTTAAAACAAAATAAACTTGTATTATAAACTAATGATCATTTATTTTATTTCTAATGAACATGCTTTCTAATGAACATATATATATATATATATATTTGTCTCAATAAATTAATAAACTTTTACTTATGTCTAAATTCTAGAGTTAACGGCATTATTTCATTAATTTAAAAAAAATGTGTTTTCCAACTTCAGTATCACACATGTATTAACTCCTATTCATATTACTGCATGAAAAGATATCTATAGTATAACAATATGTCAATTTAAATCTTACATTTAAAAATCGCCCACAAACTAGATGAAAACCTAATACCATAAATTATATCATGTAATTTATTTCATTGAGCATTATGGACACATATCACATGTGTAAGAGGCCATAATTATTGTTTTTAATTTTTAATTTTAATGGCAAATAATGGAGACATAATGTTATTTTTCTGTATTTTCTCTTGGCGATATTATTTCTTCCTCTTCTGATACTATTTTCTAGTGTTTGGAAGTTATTCAATTTCTTTATCTTTCATTCTCTCCATTATCTTCTTCACTTTTTGTGCGATTTTAGTTGTTGTGTTTCTATTAGAATTTCAATTGGTGTGAATTTCAGTTGTTGGTGCGATATTTGTATTTTTCTACTTTAATTCAAATTTTTTTTTTGTTTGCTTTGGAGAGGATTCATTGGATATAGATTGGGATTTGTTTTTTATTCTCTTGATTTTCTTTTTTTTCTAATGCGATATTGGTTTTTGGTGTTGCGTTTTGGATTTCGACCCAATAAAGAGAAAATTTTAGGTGTTATGATTTTGGTTAATTGAGTGTTTGTTTGTAGCCATTTTTTATATTTTTCGTCCTGTTTTTATTTTTATTCTCTGTAAAATAAGTAATGAACATGAGTATTTGAGTATTAAAGTAATGAACCTTTGTAGAAATGAATGTTTTAGTACATCACAGATAGTCAAACATCAATAATCAAACTAAATAATTATAGAAATAAATCTTTCACTATATTATTAATGAATTTATAGCTTAAAATAAATGAACATTTTATCAATAAAATAATGAACCTTTACATTATTCCTAATGAACCAACAATTTTCAACTAATGAATATTTTTTAATAAACTAATAAATCTTCTACTAATAAAGTAATGAATATTTTACCTTTACTATATTATTAATATACCTACAGTTTATAACAAATGAACATTTTTCAATACAATAATAAACATTTTACTAATAAATTAATGAACTTTGGTTGCATTATTAATGTGCATGTTATTTATAACAAATGATTTTTCAATAAAGTAATGAATATTTTACTAATAAAGTAATGAATTTTTTACTGATAAAGTAATAAATCTTTTTATTTTAATCATCTATTAATATTAACCAAAAGTTTGAAATTAACATCGTTTACTGACTTAAAAAAAAAAAAAGATGTGCGTTTAACAAATGAACTTTCCTACATGTCTAGACTCTTGGTCCGCATGCTTGGTGGATCCGGAAAGAATTCATAAATTACTGAAAACATAAACGAAGTTAGTTGGGCTAAGCCCATTTTAGCCTAACACAAATTCCTTTACGGCCCACCACATACCCTATTATTCATGCAAAATACCTTTTTATATTTCTATTATATTTGGAACTTTTATATTTTTTTTGTAAAAATATATTATAATTTTACTCTTTTTTATTTTAAATGATAGTTTTATTGTAGTTAAAACTCTATTCAATTAGATTTTCTTTTACCACCTCTTTTTACGAGTTGAAAATTGAATTGAAATTAAAAAAATTGACCTTAAATTAATATTTTTATTTTTTAAATTAATTATTAAGTCAAGATTATCTCATATATATTACATATAAAATCCATATAGGTATGACATATAAAATTCACATCTATCTCTACACATGCATATGTTCTATATATACATTTTTTTTCATTTTTTTTAAACTAATTGTTAAGTTCAAATTAAAATTTTCACATATATGTTGCATATAAAATTCATATACTTATTGTATATAAAATTCATACATTTATTACATATAAAATCTACATATACATCTCTACATACTAGTTGTATTTATTTCATATATGCAAACTATTTTTTTATTATAAACTAATTGTTAAGTTAAAATTCTTACATAGATATTATGTTATAAAATCTATACTCTAAAAAAAGAAGAACTAGTTCATGTGTTTTTTTTTTCTCTGTGCATGTTTTTTTCTATATAATTGACTTTATAGAGATTTCTAATATTTGATGGAAGAAAAAGTAATAGTTGTGTGAAACTTGAGTGATTGGAGAGTGATTATGAAATTTAAAAATTCTAATATTTATGGGAAATATTGCAATCAATGGAAAATTTAGCTTTCCTGAAATAGATTCCTTATTGTGTGGAATTAACACTAAATGATAAGTACATATTCAAGCGTAAATTGAAAATTTTGATTTTTTTAAAATATAATTTTGATAGTTTTTAATTGTTGATGTAAGAAAGACATTACATACATAAAACATAATATATGTATTTATTTCCCTTCATTTTTCACTGAAAAAAAAAATATAGGACCAATTATTATGCTAATAATAATTGCTTTTTTAAGTATATTTTAATTATTTTTATCGTTTTCAAAAATAGTAATTCTCTATCACTTTTACTTCTCTCATTAATTAGATTTTAATCTAAATGCTTATAATATTGAAAATTGACCCACTCCTATGAGGAATGAAGTAATTGGCTTTACAAGTCAGATTTTTGTAGACAATACACGGTTTCTTGAAATTTTTATCTGCTAAAAAAAATATGTAATATATCAAACATCTTATTCCTGGTAAACAAACGTTTATAAGGATATTGATTTTTTTTATTTGATATCAGCCAATCAACTAGTACTGAAACTAATCATATTTATGCAGGATAAGATTTTAAATGCAGCAATACACTTTTTTATGAATTTTAAACTAGATATATATTTAGAAGTTAAACTTGATTCATGGTGAAAAAAAAAAAAAGTCAAATAATGTGTCATTCTTTTGACAAATTTATCATTTATTTTTTTCCATTATAATGCGTCATTTGACAACAACATTACCCGTAATCCACGTTATCATCAGTCCCTCATCCAAAGTTACTTATGCACTAAATAATTGTATTTTTTTGAAAAAAAAAAATCAATTAACTAATAAATTAAAAAAAAAAAACATTTGTGATGTATGCCACATCTACAGCCTGAATACACTCACAAGAAGTATGATTCGGGAGTAGAAAAAACAGGCAGGTCTCATGTTCCTGTTGGAATATGTGCTTGTACGCATCTATGACTATATCCCTACTTCACATTCTACTCTTTAATTTTTCTTATATATCGAAATAAAAATTTAAAGTCCTGTCAAAATATTGTCGGAGAATTCTTGTCAAAATCAAAGGGCCATTCAGAGTAAAGAGTGGAAGAGGAAAAAAATAAAAAAATAAAAATAAAAATTGAAGTTACTGAATGAATTCTTTGAAGAGTGAAGGTACTGAATTATATATTGCCTATAAAGAGATAATCACATTGTTGCGCGCAGCATCTATAACGAATTAATTATATATATTTTTGTAGAGAAATACAAAGAAAAGAAAGAAGAAGAAAAAGCATATATATACAAATTATATGGAAATGCTTTGTTTTTTAATTAAAAAAATAAGTCTTTACTTATTTACTCTTTTATACTAAAAAATAAATATTTGACCATTGAGATATATATCTCATTACTTTTTTAAAATGTTTGTGTAATGAATGATGATTCATGCAAATTGTCAATACCCAAATTGATAAATTATTCTTTTAATTTTGGTTCTCAATCGTAAGATAATTAAGAAAATATCAAACATTGTGGGAAATAATTAGAATATATATAATGTTGCTTAAATGATTTCATGAATGCTGCTTCCAACTGCAGCATTAAAATGATTTAATCATACTAGAACTGCATATACATGAAAATTAGCAACATTATCAATAGCTAGCAGCTGCTAATTAATTAAGGAACAACATTTATAGATAATTAAGTTCGATCTTGGAATTAATTAAAGAGTATTAATAAAGGACTGCCAAAGTCCAACTTGGAGCTTGCATTACATGATATAGCCAAATTGTATAGCATCATGAGCAATCAGCCTTAGATTTTAGCAGAGTGACTGCTCATGATGTTATATCGTTATATGAAGCTCTTGTTTTGCAAGCCTCCTTATCGGAATATACTCCATTTACCGGAAACCGCCTCCAAAAGCCGGTGCCCAGAAGTCTGCTCCATTATCACTTCCAACCTGCAGAGTGCTTGACAAAGGAACTAGACACAATCCTCTACTCCTTAAATCCTTCTCTGCTTCTTCATTATATTCCTATAATATATATAGTATTCAATAAAAAAAATGTTTAATTTTGGCAGTAAATCTTAGCATATAATTAAGTTACTAATAAGAAAATAAAGAAGAACTATATAATATAATTCTTTTTTTTAGAAAAAAAAAGGAAGAAAGAATTGGTTTTTATATATTGGACAAGAAGTACCTGTTGATCAGAAGCTCCTTTCCTCTTTATGCAGTTATCATTCAACAACTAGTCAAAAGAAATAAGATTACAAAAAGTTAGAACAATCACTTTGTGAAATTTTCTACAATTTGAAATTCAAACTAAGGCAGCCTTTAATCATCCATAAAGCTGAAAACATTGTTCTTTTCTTTCAGCACATTCTTTTTAGGTTTAAGAAAATCAGAGTAAACTTCTAGCTAGCTAGAAGTATAAAAATAAATACTCTGTAACTTTTTTTTTTTTTTGTTAATTTTCAAATTCAAGTTAATTACTCAAACCCTTTTAAGGAGTAAGTAATTGATCCAATAAAGCATACCTGACCAGGATCCTCAGGAAATATACAATTATTCCTTTCCCCTTGAACCTGCCAAATTAAAAATTTACAATCATTAATTAATCAATTAATGCTCACATAATTTACAAATATTCTCATGCACATGCAAACACATATCCACATGAACATATATAAGAGAGAGAGAAAAATTCTTTCTGCATTGGAAATTGAAAAATATATAATATTATATATAGAATTTGAATTAATAGTATTTATATATATAAATAAATAGAGTTGCTTACAGATTGTTGCTGCCTCATATTTGAGGATCCACTGCCCAAGTACGGTAAGCTGAGAGCCTGCTAAATTCATGGGGGGGAATAATAGAAAGGGAATATATATATAAATTTTAGGACTTGAATAACTAAAAGAATGTTAAAATGGAACATTGTGAAATCAAACTTTTAACAGTGAGCCATCACTATACTGCATGTTTGTTTGCAAAAATAAAGGAAGAAAGAAACATAACCTCAATTTGGTTCTGAAGGAATCTGATGTACCCTATTGCTTCTAACAAGACAGAGGCTGTGTCAGTCTGAAAAAGAGAAAAATACCACACCACAAACATCCAAAGTCATATTTTCTTTTGTCAAGGGAAAAAAAAAATCAAATTAAAACAACAAGAAAGAGATCGAGCCTTTTATTTGTCGATATATGTATTATAAATCCTTTTCTATGGGCATCTTCCTAAAAAGAGTTTTAGTTGTTTTGTTCAAATATAATATTGATTTTAGAATTTCTTCAACTAATTAATGCCTAATTTATCTAATCAATTAATTACCTTTCCAAATGGGGAAACTAGCTGATGAAGGGCAGTGATTCTATCACCTAACTTCTCCTTTCTTACCTGGTGAAAACATAGATGGTAACTCATTAGATTCAAGATTTTATCTTTTTTTTTTTGAAGTTATGTATGTATATATATATATATATATGGATGAAATGCAAAGAAAGAAAGAATCAAGAAATGGACAATCAAGAAGGACAACAGTCACCACACCAAGAATGTTTTTGAGTGTTTGTGCATGTTGTGTTTCCGTATTTTTCTGAAAGAGAGGTTTCTGTATGTACATTACCTTAAAGGTAGATTGGGTTGAAGAAGGTTGAACCCTAGCTTTCTTAAGTGCCCCACCAGTTGCAATGCTGTTACACTACAATATTTAAACAAATAAACCGCAAGAAATTAATTAATAATTTTTTGATTCACCGACATGCATATTAACCTAAGCTATAACAAATTAATTTAATTTGAGGAAACCTAATTGGATTCACTTTTGAAGATGGTCAGTTTATCTATTTATTGAAAAATTACCTAATATTTATAAATTATAGTTCATAAATAGTACTGAAACAACAGCTCGAGTATAAGAAAATCTAGGTTAATGAGAAAAAAGTTATCTCTCTCTCTCTCTCTTTTTTTTCTTTTTATCTTTTACTGTGTTAATCAATTACCTCAGAGGATCGATCTGGAGGTGGGTGCCTAGCATCTGCTTTGCTGGTTGAAAAATCCAACATGTTACTACTGAAACTTGTAACACAGGACTTAGGAGAAGAAGCAGAAGCAGGAGGAATCATTTGATGAGACCAACTAGGTTTTGGTGTATGAAAATCTTCATTAGCTTGTCCATAAACATAGCTGCTAGCAGAGTTTTCTTGCTTCACATGATCCAAAACAGCACCGCCACTTGATGCTTGATGATGTTGTAGCATTTGCTCCTCCCAATTCTCCAACTTCTTTGCTTGAAAATGGCTCATGTTTCCCTTATCTTGATCCACCAATCCACCCCTAACAAAATCACATGTAAATCTTCAGAGATCCATTCTCATACTTACAAAAATAATATATATGGAAAAAATAATACTATATATGCATGGGTAGAGATTTACTGGAGGAGTTGGCTCCATGATTCTGGAAGTTGATGATCTTGGTTATCATAACAAGAAGGAATAGTAAGTGAAGAAGATGAAGCAGAAGAAGAAGAGGGAGTATAGTGAGGGAAAAAACTAGCAGGAGGAGGAAGAAAAGGAGAAGATTGTTGAAGAGTAGGTGGCCTCATGTTATTTATATTCCACCAGTTAGGGTTTCCGGCCATTATTTGCTGCAACGGCGGTGAGGTCTGCAAAACGCCTCTATTCATTGCTTCCTCAAGAAAACAAAACAAAACAACACTTGAATCACTTTGGTTGATTAATTATCTCTCGAAGAAGATGAATTCATTCCCCTCTTTCCCTTTGCTTTTTGCTTTTTCTTGAAGCTCCCAAACAGGATATCTTTGCAGAAAGTTTGAGGGTTCTTCTTTTCTCCTATTGTGGATTAATTATGTAGAGAGGAAAACCAAAGTGCTGTTCTTGAGAGAATTTAAATCATGGAGAATTGAGAACCTTTGTCTTTCTTTTATCTATCTCTCTCTTCTTTTTTTTCTTTTTATTGAATTGCTTTTTTCTACTTCTCTTTCTTCCTTTCTTTTTTTTATGTTTTTCCTTTTCTCTTTCTTTCCTGCTTTTCCCCTGCTTTTGCTTTATCTCAAAGTGGAACAGGAAAGGTGGTAGCAATTCTCACTTACTAATAAAATTTTTTATTTAAAAATAAATATTATATTATTTAAAAAAAATAAAAGATTTCGTTAGAATAACAGTGGGTGCACAGTTCGTTATGTTTAAGTACATGTGTCCATTTATGGTTTATTTATCCAATCCATATTTATTAGGCCCGACCCGAACCATCAATATGGGCAGTACCCTGATGAATGAAGTCTATCAAATCAGACCAAATTAATTGTAATTGGAGGTCAAAATTAACCACGTCAATTCTATTTTAGTCTTTGACGATATTAAGTGGAGATTAATTGTATAATATTGAAGGAAATGACTTTTAATTAATTTGGGTTTCGAATTAAAACACTTTCAAAAGCCAAAAAATCAAATTTGATTGTAATGGATGAGATCTAAAATGTTAATTCTTACATAGTAATAGGCATATTGATTGATTTTGAATTGTAAGTTATGGTTTTTTTTTTTTTTTGAAATTATGGTTTTTTTTTTTAAAACATTTTAAATTGTAAGTCATTCAAAGTGTTTATATATATATATAAATAATTATACTATGTAAAAGATAGATAATTTTTATAATTAATTTGATATTTACAAAATAAAAAATAAATTTTTATATAACAATATATTATTATTTAAATTTATAAATGAATATTTTAACCTTATTTAATTAGAAATTTGCACAGAAGCATATTGCTTCATTTATAATACAAGCGATATAATTGGAGAGTTGGAGTGAAAAAGTTATATAACCAAACAATATATACAAATTAGCTTATTGATGGGCACCTAGAAAAGTCCATAGCTAGTGAAAAAGAGATGGTTACCCCTAGTGGGAATTTTCTTTTGCTTAGCCAATAAAATCCCTCTCCACTTAATAAGTGTATTTATGCATGATTAAATGATCATTGAATTAATTTGTCTCATTTATTTGTTCAAAAATATTACATCATTCAATTTAATTATCACCTCAAGCAGCGCTGTGTGAAGTCAAATTACGTCATTTAATTTTTTGTTTTTTTTAAATCAACTTATTATTTGGATTAATTAGGGCAGTTCATGGAGGTGGGCTCGATTCTCCTACGTGAAGATAAAAATTATCATAGTTAGATCCAATTTATATGACCATCATAGTATTAATGTTTTAATTTATTATGCTTCATAAATAAATAAAAATAAAAATTCGATTCAGACAGTATATAATCAACTAATTCATTTAAAAGAATGGACTATTACTTTTATATGTCAATTATATAACTCTGACTCCTTCTGATTTCTCTTCGTGGTAGGTGAAAAAATATATATCAATTCTTTAGTCATCTAACAATTTCCAAGGAAGCCCATAGTCATATTGAAGTCAAGAACATTAACTATATTTCAAAAACCATATTATCGATGTTTGAAATTAGATTTTTTTTTTTTTTTGAAATGCACATAAATAGATACAAGAAATTTAGGCCATAATGATGCATTTACGGAAAAAGAAAATGTTACCCACGAAGTAAAAGTTAAAGCAATTTATTCAACTATGTGAATCAAATTAACTAAAGGTTATTACCACAGAGAGCGGTTGTACATATTGGTGTTATAAAAACATGCAAGTCAATAACCAAAGGCTAGGGCATTTTCACTTGTTTGTAATTTCCAAGATCATTCCACATGAAAAGAATAAACTCAAGAAAATATAGTAATATAATGGAATTATTCTTCTTGATACGTATAATTATTTATGAAATTATTCCCGTAAAATACAACAATTATTCCCTTAAACCGCAATTCAAGGTTAGAAGCCAGCAAACAAAAGAACAAACCGACCCTTGAATCTCGAGATATTTTAAGAATGGAGTGTATATGTGTTCCGTGCTGCCAAATCTTTGTCGGAGGCGCCATGTCTTTTTGTAGTTACCGATTTTTAATTTTTACATCTTCTCTTTAGATGTTTAATTTAATTTTGTTGTTTGGCAGTCTTCTCTCTATTTTTATGAACCAAATTACCAAAAAACAATTATCTCTTCGTCTTCACCTCCTTTGGACCCTTAGCTTAATTATATATTCTCTCTTTTATCTACTAACTTTCACTTGCTATTTTCTTAACAAATTGACAAAGGAATATAAGATTATAGAATGAGATTAAGAGAAAGCAAGAAGATAGTATATATAAATTAAAAAAAATATTTATAAAATATTCGATTTTGAGATTTTGAAATATAAAGCATATTTAAAACTTATAAAATAATATTTTATTCTTTAATAAACCTATCGGAACAAAATTCAATATTAATTAAAGTAAATAATTTGTCACTTTAAAATAATCAGTAAAATTTCCATGGACATCATCACAAAATTTGAGTCATTTTGTTAATTCTGTCTTTTGTCTAAGACGAAATCAGAGAACACATCCATCAACGCATTATGTAGAACTAGCCGAGCATAACTAGCTAGCTAGAATCATGATTTATTTATTTATTTTTTAATATTAATTAATTATTAAAATCCTTAAATACTATCAAAATGATGCCTCATTAATTGGTTAATCATAAATTCGAAAATTTTGAAACTTGACAAGTCGTCGGGTTCCTCCAACTCGAATATTACTCGTCAAAGAATGTGTAATTTTGTTTCAAGCCTCATCATTGGATTCCTAATCACATGCTTTATTACATTCTAAATTAATCAATTTTATCATTCTTTATGATCCCAATATTACTTTATTATTTATTTTTTTAATTATGACTAATTTCTTATTTAAAAGTAGTTAGGTAGCTACGATTTATGGGTTGATCTACTGCAAAAAAACATGCATAGACAAAGCACATAGAAATCTAGGAGAGCTTTGATGTATGTGTATGAATATATTTATTTTACTTACTTATATTTTTTATTTACTTATTTAATTATAGAAAAAATTATTATTTACCTTTTATAATTTGACATAATATACTATAGTACTCCTCTGAAATTTAAAAAATAATAATACTTCCTTGAAATTTAAAAATTATACTATTTACCTATAAAATTTTGATATAATACACTACTACTTCTTTTACAAATTTAATTTACCAGATTAATACCTCTGAATAAAATATAATATTTTTTTATTAGTGTATGATATTCTTTTTCAAAATTTATATAGTACTAATAAATTATATCAAATTACATGATACAAATTATATATTTTTTAAATTTTATTGAATTACTAGTACATTATATTAAATTATAGCCTTAATTATATTCTTATGTTGTACGTACAATATTAATGTATAGAAGAGAAAACGATGTTTTGGGTCTAAAACCTAATCCATTTGTGCTTTTGTTGGATTTACGTGCACGCATCTCGAAGTATACGATGATTATATCTTATCTATTTCGCAAGATTTTTTGCATATTTTTTTATTTTTCTATTATAAGGCTAAGAGCAAATAATCCTTTATTAGGTTGCATTAATTTAATTCAGTCCTTCACCCTTAATTAGATAATCAATACTTTTTTTTTTTTCTTTTCCCTCGAATCTATAGTTGCATTCATCAATATTTGCTTTATTTACCAAAGTGCATTTTCCTTTTTTTTTTTTTTGCAGTATAAATTCTGTTGTTAATTTTGTTTTCGGGGATTATATATGTTATTTCACATACTGATACCGCTACTTCCAGCAGCTTAGCTGCTGCCACGTGGATATCACGAACTTTGAAAAATTCCCTAAAAGTAATTAATTTATAATCTCCAACTTTAATTAGCTAGTGGCCATTATCAATAATTAAATTAAAAGATTGGTATATATTTTCTATTTTTCTCATAGTAATATAAATCTATTAATATGAAAAATTAAGATATCTATTATTTAAGAAATAATATATTTTAAAAAAGTATTTAATATTTCTCTTAAAGCTGATTTACATGTGACGTTGTTGAGGCAAAAGCATCTCAATCTTGGGTATTTATGTATAATATCAGAGTGAAGAATATAGTAGTATAATTTTATTAGCTTTCATTGCTATTTAAATGGGAATATTTTCAAAAGTGACAAAATTATTATAACCTAAGAAATAGAATAATAATCAAAGACAAGCAAACATAGCATATCTCAGTAGGTAATAATAAAAAAAAAATCCATCAATCATTCTCATAACCAAATAAATAATTAGAAATTTTTGTTCCTTCTTGTTATGTCCAATTTAAATACTCATCCCCCTTCATGCTTTTCGTTCTTAATCTCCTTTTCTTTTGTACTGTATTATACAATAGTAACATAAAAATGTGTAGCAAGGATGGGTATAGACACACGAACACTGGAAAATGATATTTATTAAAATATTAGAACACATAAATGGGTGAAAATGTGTAAATATTAAAAATATAGAGATAAATTTATAAATGATTAAATTCAAAAATATTAGTTTAAGTTATTATTTTTATATAAAATTTAACAAAAACGACCAACAATCAAATTTATTGAATAATGATTGATATCAAACATATATTTTATATTTTGCAGAACGGAAAAATATATTTTTAACTTAAATAAATGTACTTTTAATTTTTTAAAAATTATAAAACACACCCAAAATATTTTGTATTGATGTCGAAAATGTAATACACTATATAATTAAAGTGTTTGTACTTTATAAAAATACAAATATAATATAAAAAAAACTCTATAATTCTCATAAATAAAAATATACCTCCTGAGTAGTTTATTATTCTTTCCAGTAAAGCAGTATTATTTTTTAATATATATAATTAATTTATTCTGTAAGGTTAATTATTTCCATGTGAAGTGAAGTTTTGGTAGGTATATCAGGTGTCAAAGTTGATACTGATAGAAGAGAAAAATGTCAAAAGAGAGAGAATCGTTTTCGTTTTTTTAATTATAGATATTAATTAGTGATTAAAATAATAGCGACCCATCAAAAAGCAATTATGGTGGAAAATTTTGGATTGCCGTTTATATTTTGTAGAAGCTCAAAGCTAATAATTAAATCATGAAACAATTATTATTATTTGTAACTTTTTTTTAAATGCAAGTAACATTTATAATTTTTCATAAATATAAAAATTAATTTTTTAAAAAAGATTTTTTAAAAATTTAATTTGGTTTATATATCCATAAAAATATAAGCCGAAACATCAAATATATATATATGGAAAATTTCCAAAAATGCAAAAAAAAAAATTCCTAAAATATTATAACAATACATTTACTTAAAGTTTTTTTTTTAAAACTACTAAATGCAGCTAAAAATATTACAAAAATACATATACTCAAAAAGTCACTCTAAAGTATACCAAAAAATATATATTCGGTATATTTTTAGTATACCTTGAAAATATATTAATTTAATATACCTTAAAAATACATTAAATATACATTGATTCAGTATACCTTAGAAATACATTAAGTATACCTTGATTCAATATACTTTAAGAATGCATTGAGCATATATTGAAACAGTGACAGAGCCAGAAATTTCATTCAGGGGAGTCCAATTAGAAAAATTTAAAAATAAAATAATATATATCAACTCTATTCTCTAATTATATAAAAATGAAATAAATTAAAAATTATGAACAAAAGTAGTAAGACAACAATTATATATGAGCTATAATCAAATTATCAACAATTATAGTTCTTTACATTATAATAATCAAATAGTCATGGAAATAAGAAATAAATTGAAATAAATAATTTTTACTCTCTTATTTTAGACAAAATAAGAAATCCCTAATTATTGACATAATTAACAATTGATAGTTAAATAAATTAAAACAAATACAGTAAAAATTATAAAGTGTAAATATAAAGAATTTACCTTAAAATTTTTAAATATTTTTTTTTTCTACGAGGGTTTGATGAATAAATAGTAAATATAGAAAGAATGTTAAAAGTACAGCAAAAACATGGTGAAAAGTAGAAGAATAGACACTATTGTATAAAACAAAATAATATTTTAGAAAATTCTTTTCAAAATAAATGTCAGAATTACTAAATCATTCGTAAAAAATTTCAAAAATTAAGGGACCTAATGCCCTCTTTGGCCATAGTATCCATTTGTCCTTGTCTTTAAAATTTCTTGAATATATTTTGATTGAATTACACAAACATTCGTTAAAATAAAAAAAAAATTAGATGTATTCAACCAAGTCAACATAAAAATTATAAAAATAATAATAAGTTCTCCAATTATTTGGTCGACCAGTAATTTCAATGATGTCCAAATAACAGAGAAAAAGTACATACGCATCAAGTAATATAACGAAATAAGAACAAACGTTTGCAGGGCAAAAAACAATTTCGATGGCGTACAAACTCAGCAAACGACATTATCAAAAAAGAAAACAAGAGCAAGACTCTTCTGTTATTCCGAAATTTAATGTAAGCTAAACAAATATCGTAATTATTGAAATCGTGAAGTGTATTAACTGATGCTAAACGCTTGAAAATTGGCCTCTAAATTTTCCAACTTTTTCTTTTCAACCAAACAGAACCCCAACCACGCCAATAGAACGGTAAACTTGACTGGAAATTAGGAGAAACGTATGAGAATCGGAGATGCCGGAGAAACTATGAAGAGCTTAATAGTTATATCACGACTTTAAATAGAACGAGAAAGAATGAGAAAAGGGTAAAATTGAATATATATATATATATATATATAGACCGAGTGGGCTTCAACATAAGAAATGGGCAAAACTTGAAAAATAATTAAGTTGGGACTTCTTATTTTCAAAACTCTTATCATGCTGACAAAGGACCAACACGACCTCATTTTAATTGGCTTTTATCTTTTTCTTTCGATATGAAAAATAAAAAGTAAAAAAGGGGTCAGTTCTCTTGTTTTAGACGTCGAAACTTGGAATTAATCCTGATTACGGAAAAAAAAAATTACACTTTCAATATAAAATTTGTTTCCTGTAATTCTCAAAACTCCATTTGAAACTTTTTCCCTTATGTCTTATGGGATTAGTCATAAGTATAATTATTTCCTCTTATTCTCCCACTTAGAAAGAAAGAAAAAATTACTCTCTTTTCAATTTAGTCATTGTTTGGTAACTCTAAAGTATCTTATAATCTAAATTATAATTTAGATGTTGTTTGATAATACATCTATATTATAATCTAGCACCATTAATATATATTTGTTTAAGTAGCTTACTAGAAAAAAAATTATATTATAATATAAAAAAAAATAAGCTAATAGAACTAGCATTCTAAAGTAATTTAGTAGCTTATGGTTTTTTTTTCTTTATACCCTTACTTTTTTTTATCAAATAATAATAATAATAATAATATAATTATTAAACTATATATATAACAATAAAATATTAGATGATAAATATGGACATATTTATTATATTAAAATGAGATATTAATATAATTTTTATAATATATAATTCATTTGTATTATACGTATAAGTATTTCTTTTTATGCTATTGTATATTTTTCAGCAATTTTTTCAACTAGTTCTAGTATACACTTATAATTAAATCAACTAAATTATCAGCTAAAGACATAATTTAACCATAAAAATAAGTTAGTTTGACAAATAATTTTTGTTTAGTAAAATAGCTTATTTAAAAAGAAGTGGATTATAATATACTAAAAAATAAACTAGTAAAATTAGTGTTCAGATTAAAAGCTACTAGATTATAACTTTTCTCTCCTTTTATACTCTTATTTTTTTTAATCAAATGACACATTATATCCCTTAATTACATAACCATGTCTCTATTATATTTCTTGTTTAGCCCAACTCCCTCAACGTTTTCTCATTCCGCTACTTTTTTTTTAGTTGTTTGGTTAGAACTTTACTTTATTATTGCTATTGTTTATCATTTTGGGTTGAGATAATTAATATAATTACTATATTATTATATAATGTTTTTTATTAATTATAAGCATGTATTATATTTTTTAGTTATTTGTTATTAATATAAGTGTATCATTTTATGTTATTTTACAAATTTAAGCTATTATTTCAGCTAATTTTACTAAATACATTTAATTAAATAAGTTAAATTTTTAGCTATCAGATTTTCAACTACTACTAGATTATCAGTTATAACTAGGTTATGATCAATAAGCTAAATTGTCAGCTATAAACTATATTATCATATAGTTTTAGCAAACGGAGGCTTACTAACAATGGCTGGGCGTCACCCTTCATTTGCCTTCTAATCATCATTAGCATTATAATCCCTAATCCTGTCTTTAAATTTAAAAGAAAAAATTAATAACTCTGTCAATGACAGAAAATGAGAAAAACAAAAAATCAAAATCACTCAAAATTAATAAATCATCATCTGATAATCCAACAAAGGTAGTAATGAAATCAATTGATCCAACGGCTTCCATAAATAAAATTTATCACATGATATAAGTAATTACAAAATTTATTATTTATTTCCATCTACATAAACAGTAATTTATCATTATATAAAAAACTTTATTTTTTTATGTAAATTAATTGGAATCATACATAAATATATAATCTAATTTAAATAGAAACTCACGTGCAATATCACGTGACTGACAGCCATAAACTAAATTGAACTTTATGGCCGCGGTCGAGTCCAAATAGCTAAAGGACGGGCCTCCACTTCTGATACGCGTCAGCTACTCACATGCCGCCACCACCACACGTGTAAAGTAGTAGGCACAGCCATTTCACGAGCAATCGCATATTCACTCACATGGCAACTTGCAACTTAAATTTTAATATTTCAGAGTCAAAGTTGTACTATATTCTGAATTTACTAAGTTACCCATATGAACATTGGACCAGCCTATTAAGTTTCTTCAACTGTATAATTGTTTTGATGATTTTTTTTTTTAAATTCTTTTTCGCCATCATCATTTTTAGGATAATCTTGATAAAAAGTTCATAATTAACTTCATTTCTCATTTGAATAAAGATATTATAATTTGTAAAATCTGTGATGAAATAAATCTAATTACTTTTTCTTGAAACAATCTAATTAATTAATTAGGTTTTTGCTACAAAATACATTAGATGAATTGATACATTTGAATTTTTATCTATAATAGTTGGTTGATTAACCTGTAAAGTAGGTTATATATTATTTTATCTAATAATTATAATTAAAAATAAATGATTTAATTGTTATAAATATTATGATGTATCAATACACTAGGTGCGCTGTAGAATGACTCAATTAATTAATTTATTTTTAAATTTTAAATATTAAAAAATGTTTAGTTTCCAAGTTCAAATAGATTATCGAAACTCTAGCTATTTAGCAATTTTTTTTTACGAAGTTGAGACAGCAGGTCGTGAGCTATATAATATGGGTAATTATTTTTTTACACTCACTTTAAATACAAAATCATTCTTAGTACGAAAGAAGAATACTTAAACTCAATATCTCATCATCGCTCTTGTTACTTAAGCTAGACCTAATAATTCATTTCGTTGCATGAAAAATTCAAAAAGGAAGCAATAGTTCATTTCATTGCATGAAAATTAAAAAATCAAAGTATGAATTTCACCAAATTCCAAGTCTACATATACTATGTACTGGCAAGTATGAAGTGATGCATTTAGTTATAATTTCCAATTGACTTTAAGTTAATTTATGTATTGGAAATAATAAGTCTTCGAAGAGTTGCGGTCAGCTCATAGAGTCAATTAAGCAATATATGGACAGACGTATTAGAAACTTCATATTTAGGCTCATACAGTCAAGACTGAAGATTAATTTAGAAATATACAAGTAATGATCCTCTACTCTTATTATACGCTAATTAAAACTTCATTATATAAATAAATTTCATTACTAAACTTCTTACTTAAAAAAAAAATGTTAACATTTTATTTAATTTGTTTATGTATAAAAAATGGAATCAAAGAAAAATTTAATTGATAAACAAATAAAATTTTGTTGCATATATATTTTTTATGAAATAAGAATCTCCCATCACGTCTTTGAGTAATTTTAAATATTTTTAAAGTAATAATGAATATAATTATTAATTTCTGGGTCGAGCCCAATTTATATTTAAATTGTAACAATTCTTTAAACACGATAAAATTTCAAATCGCTAAAATATGGGTGGGACACGCAAATATTAAGAAAAAAAATAGCACTAATTGCACTTATTATCTTCAAAATTATTATTTATAACAATAATGTGCTTGAATTTCAATCTATAAAAAAATTTAATAACTTTAATTTTTATATTTAAACATTCTTTCTAGCATTTTTTTCTCTCAATTTTTTTTCTTTTTTTCTCTAGCCACCATATTTCTTAAGCATTGAGAAGTGATTTTTGGCCATTATAGATTTGTAATCACTCATTTACATATTTTTTGTATCATTTTATTTTTAAAATAAGTGGATATTCCACGTAGATATAGGTCTTTATTTTATTTTTTGAAATTTCATTGTCTTGTTACACAATTTGGTTTCTATCGTTTTGTTTTGATATTTTTGTATGGAGATAATTCAAATAGACAAAATATATCCGATCAAATAGATATAATAAATCAGATTATAATCATTAATATATTGCAAAACTGAAATAATATATATTCTAATCATTATAGTATTATCAAATTTGTAATTTTTAAACCGATTTATTATATTACTAATCTGAATGCTGTTAATATTTTTATTATTTTATTATTTATGATTTTTAGCGGATTTGTATCTATTTATATTGATGTATATCTAAACATTCTTTCATGATGAAATGGTAACTCCAATTTATCATTAATGGATTCAATATGCATTATTTTTAATTGCAAACTTTTATTTCCTTACTATATTATTTTTGTAAAATATATTTAATGAGTAAAATTAAAACTTACAAAATATGAAGCAATTGAAATTGGAATGATTACTTCGTTTGAAATATATATATATATATATATATATATATATATATTTTGTGCTACAATTTATTTGAAATATTTTGATTATGAATTAATGAATATAATTTTATTTATAAAGAAGAAAAATGAATAAAGAGTTGGGAAGATTTGACCTTCAAATAAAAAAAAGTCAAGCAGGCGGTTTGTGGGCCTGAGAGTCCATTAGAAAGAACTGCAGTCTGTACATAACACAAACTTTTTTCTAAAGAAAAAAAAAAAATCTATGGGCTATCAGTGAGTGAGAGTGACTTAAAAGCTTTTGGACTCTATCGATAAGGCTTTGTGTGGTGGGCCCAACTGTGGCTGCAACGGCCCCACTTTTGCCTCCCCGTCTTTTTTTCCTCCGATTAAAATAAAGAAGAAAAACTGTCTTTGGACACCGACCTTTAACAACTTCTCTCTCTTTGTTTGTTTTATTGGAATTTTTTTAAATAATAAATTACATAAAATATTCTTGAGATTTTAATTAAAAAATTAACAGTGTATTTTATGTTCTTTGATAAAAATATTATTTAATATAACAAATACAAAGACTGAGTTTGAATGTTCTTTGCAATTATAATCGTTGGTAATATGCAGAAATTATAAATTTTTATAAAAAATTATTAGATTGTACATAAAATATTATAAAATTTGTATAAAATATTTCAAATATAGAAACATTATGTCGTATATTGTACTGTAATGTTTAAAATTCATACAACATTAAATGAATAGATATTATTTTAAATATATATTATTAATTTTTTTAAAATTTATTTATGACTTTATAAGGTGCTATTTATTAAAACTAAAACTCCAAATATCAAATTGGGCCCACGATCTAATTATTTTTCTTTATTCTCTTTTTATTTTAGTATTTTACTTTCCCATTTTTTAAACAAAAAATTAACATTATTTGAGTTTAAATTACGTCATGCTTACATCGATTATGACACATCAACTTGCCCCGGTCTTGACCCGATTCATCTCCTCGTGGACCTCTTGCCATATCCAGCCGGGTCATTTGACCGTTGGGAAAATCTCTCTCTACTGCGGTTTACATAATTGATATGAGGATCGTAAATAATTGGATCGAGGAATTTGTGACGTCTCTTTTTCATTAGTCAGACATTCTGCGAACACAGTAGCCCGTACTATTGCAAAGGAATCTTGTTCTTTGTCAGAACCTATCTTTTGGTGTGAAAATCGCCCTTAATATCATAAATCAGATTGAACGGATAATTGTGTAAATTATATTCCTACCGTAATTTGGAACTAAAATTTTTAATAATATTGTAATTTGATATCAAAATTAAAATTTTCGTGAAATAATATACCACATTAGGTGGTCAATACGTTATATTAGTTTTTTTTATTATAATTTTAATTCGGATAACAAATTGTAATATTTATAAAAATTTTAGTATCAAATTGTAATAAAATAATAAATTTTAGTATAATTTAAATAATTAGACATCTGACTTAAATAAGTGAATTTTAACATAATGATTAATTAAATTTAATTCGATTAATTAGAAACTAATTGAGGTTTAATGATATATACACTTAAAATCTAGTTCAAATGTTAAGAGTATTCGCTCTTAAAATTATGAAATTTTAAGTTTAAATAATTTTTTTGGACTAAGTGTGATTTCATCATTTTTATAACAAGTGTAAAAAAATAATTACCCTCTATTATATAACTCACAATCTATTAAATTTTTTTAAAATATTTATGAGATGCCTCGTTCCTTAGTAAAAAGGAAAATGAGATATAAATGATAGTAATGTAATGATAGGATATTAAATATATACATTATTTGAATGGAAGCTTTACCCACACGTAAGAGAAAGAAATAGACTTTTAAATTATCACCTAACAAGACATGATATTAGTGAAAATAACATTAAAAAGAAATGTAATTGACTACCGAACAGGACATAATTATAGTTAAAATGGTACTAAATTAGAATTGTGGTTGACCTATTTGTTGCGTGGTTGAGATATATGTTTGAAAACCCATTAGTCCACTTTTGCCAACCTTACCATTCATCTAATTCCATATGTTATTCTAATGATCATTGCATTTTTACCCAATTATCTACTGTTTTTTTCTTACACGGGGGAAAAGGAGAAAAAGGAAGAGGAGGGAGAAAGGTTCTAAAATTTGGGTTCTAACAACATTTTCTCATATTCACATAAAATTGTGGGGAAATTTCACCAAATAACTGTTTTTATTTTTTATTTTCAAAAATATAACTTTTTTTTTTCATTTTTACTGAAAATTTTTTCAATTTTACTTAATAATTTTTCCTAATCCCTAATCTTGATTATGTTATTACACCTAAATAAAAATGAAGAGAAATTAGAGCGAAGATAAGACATAGTCTGCAAATTCATCAACTGCAGTACTATTTTTGTTTGAAAAATCGTCATTTGTTGCTGGATCAGAGTGAAGAAAGGAAGAAAACAATTTGAAGTTTTCTAGTCCAATGAGATTCACGCATTATTGCTGGAGTCGGAAATTAAAGGATCTTGGCGTCACTAGTTTGAGAAGAACTTCATTGCAAGTGGCTTTGCCATCTACCAAGGTCATATCTGAAAGACAAGTTCTTGTCATTAAATTTCTCGATCTCAGTCAATCAAGTGAAGCAAGACTTGGAAGCTCAGCAATGGAAGGAATATCGTGTTCAATCTGTAAAAACCATAGGAAAGTCGGAATCCAACGGTAACGGTGATATCATGTCGAAGGATCTTCCGATGTGTTCATTCAAGATAGTCCATATGCTGCTAAGCTATCTAAACAACAAAGAAAAAGAAAAGACAAACATGAAGTGCATACCGAAGTATTCCAAAATATCTCCAAAATATATCCAAGGCATACCTCACTTTATAATATTTGTTTACAACTATTTTAGGCCAAAATATCCCCAAGATATACTTAAAGTATGCCCAATTACCAAACTTTATAGCATTTGTTTATAACTGTTTTATGCCTAAGGTATTTCCAAGATATATCAAATGTATGCCTAAAATATACCGGATTACTGTTTTAAACTCACAGTATTCCTAAGATATACTGGACTTTATAGCTTTTGTTTACATAACTATTTTAGATACAAGGTATCCTCAAGATATATCCAATGTATATTAGAGATTATCTTATGTTCTACTTAATACTTTAGGCCGAAGGTATACCCGAAATGTACCCAAAATATAAAGGATGTGCTAGTATAATTGTAGAAAGTATTTTTGGGTAAAATTGAAAAAAACATTGATTGTAATTATTTCTTTTTTATGGATTTATGAAAAATTCCCTAAAATTATTGTTAAAAATGAATAAAACACTGAATTGATTGAAGAATTCAAATTGCTATCAGGCCCATGGATTTAAGATGGGCCCATGACTGAACCAACGAAAGCTCTTACATGATATGGGCCTATTTGGCCCACATCCCCTACCTTCTTCTCATCTCTTTCATTTAAAGTGCATTTCCGTTTCTGCAACATGCTATGCCCTAAAACTCGAGTTTGAGCTCATTAATTTTTCTGGAAGAACAGAGAAATAGCGATGTACCAAGCAAGGATATGGTTATCAAGAAGCATGTCAAATCTCTCCTCTCTTCCTTTACGGGTGTGTGTGGTTGGTAGCGGTCCTGCTGGCTTCTACACCGCTGAAAAAGTAATACAGCTCGAATTTTTGGTTAATTGCTGGGTTAATTGTTTGAGCATTTGTTCGATTGATGTGATTCTTCGCGTTTAAATTGCAAAAATCAGATGTTGAAGGCGCATCAAGAGGCTGAAGTTGATATCATTGATCGATTGCCGACGCCATTTGGATTAGTACGCTCCGGCGTTGCGCCTGATCATCCGGAGACAAAGGTGCGGTTTTTGTTTCTTGACCATTAATGGGAAGTTTCTTTCTTTTGCCCTGTCTAAATTAGCAAATCAAGGATTAAGATGGTACTTCCGATATGTTTTCTTTTTCCTTTGAAAGAAATGCAACTGGAAAGTAAAAAGTGGAATTTTAGATATTGAGATCTGCAAATTGTTGAATGATTCTCTTAATTGAGCTTAGTTTACCAGAAAACTTGCTACAGATTGTGATAAACCAGTTTTCGAGAGTTATGCAACACGAACGGTGCTCATTTTTCGGGAATGTCACTCTTGGCTCATCCATTTCTCTAGCTGAGCTTCGCGAGCTGTATCATGTGGTAAATCTTTTTGTTCTAGATTGACTATTATGCTAAAAATGGTGCTTCCCATTGACATGTTTGTTTCATATCGTTCACCTGTCGGCTAACTCTTATGCAAATGCGACCAAACAGGTTGTCCTTGCCTATGGTGCCGAAAGTGATAGAACTCTCAGTATTCCAGGAGAGGTATGTTTCACAAAAATATGTTATGTTCTTTTTTCAAAAGTATTTATTTGCCCAATAATTTATTGCTGTTACTGATGCTGTTCTTATTGCTTAATGTTTTTGGCCTTGTGTTGATTTTGACTGTAGATAGGTTGCTGCTGCTTATGTATTTTACATGGATTTTTTCTGCAGGATTTGCTGGGGATACACTCAGCTAGAGAATTTGTTTGGTGGTATAATGGGCATCCTGACTGCAAAAGCCTGAGTCCTGATTTGAAGAGTACTGATACAGCTGTTATCCTGGGTCAAGTATGGTAATTTTTGAATGGCGTGAGATTAGTTTATGAATGTTATTGTGATTTTATGAGTAATTAATAATTTTAAGACTTGTAGATTGCATTGAGTTGTATAACTTGGAATTTTGTCCAACTAGGCTTTGCTGCTTTTGCATGCCTGGTGAAGGGGTCAGTGTTGATTCTGCTATCATAATGTCACTGATTTTAAAAATTTAAAGTTGATATCATACTATAAGGTTCTAACACCCAGTTATTGTTAGTCCCATATATGGGGTAAAATGAATTTTTTTACCAAAATTTTGATAGTTGTATCAAAATGGTATCAAATCTTTATTTTGTATCAATTTAATACCACATCTTTACAATTTTATTTCAAAATGGTACCAAATATTTGTTTTGTATCAATTTGGTACCACATTTTTACAATTTTGTTTCAGATGAAAGTACTTACAATATTTTATGATAGAATTTGTCTGATGTAGACACCGAAGATACATGTATTATACCACGTTACTTGCCACTTCAAATAAAAAAATGCTACATATTTTAGTCTTTAGACATATGAGTTGGTAATATGTGATATTTTTATCTGTTTAGACATATGAGTTGGTAATATGTGATATTTTTATTTTAAGTGGCATGTGATGTGACATGATATAATGATACGTGTATTTCTGGTGTCCATGTAAGACGAATTCTACCGTAAATATCGTTTTAAAATAAAATTGTAAAGATGTGATACTAAATTAATACAAAACAAAGATTTGGTACTATTTTGAAACAAAATTGTAAAGATGTATTACTAAATTGATATAAAACAAAAATTTGGTACCATTTTGATTCAATTGCCAAAGTTTTGGTACAAAAGTTTCATTTTCATATATGCAATGAGTGTGCATTTTAGAATCTTAAGAATGTGCTGAGTTTTCTTTTCTTGTCTTGTTGGGCATATAAGATATAACCAGTTCTCAGCATGTATGAAATTTCAGTGGTAGAATTATCAAATGATTCTAAAATTGCACATGAAAGCAACCTGTAATGTATAACACTGGTCGAAGAATGTATAGCCCAGACATGTATAAACTTCAAAGTAACATACTAACAATCAACTTTGCTTTTTCTAGGGAAATGTAGCTCTTGATGTTGCTCGTATCCTTCTACGACCAACAGAAGAATTGGCAAAAACTGATATTGCCTGTCATGCATTAGCTGCTCTGGAGCAAAGCTCTATAAGGTTTTTTCTTTATTTTTTTTCCTTTTCTTTTGCTCTGTCATTTGAAAGTGATCAGATGTATCTACAGTTTATTTGCAGTGATTGCATATTTAATGTTTGAAACTCATCACAGGAAGGTGTATCTAGTTGGAAGACGAGGACCAGTCCAAGCTGCTTGTACTGCAAAAGAGCTACGTGAAGTTCTTGGTAGTTCTGGACACTTTGTTAACTTGTAAACTAAACTGAATCAATTGTATTTCATTTTCTTGGATCTTAAAATGCATTATTAGGATACGTTAGAAGGATATTTAATGGTATTTGATGTTTAAGTGGCATATTGGCAACTATTACCAAAAGATTGAGTGTTTCATTTTCGAATTGTAGTGCTGATTCTTGTCCTTGGCCAAGGACTCAAATCTGTGGTTAATCTGAAAATAATTTTATTTATATGTTTTTCTGTAACACGATATATGCATGCTGCTTTATTTTTTCTCATGGCATGTAAGTAATTATTTAGTGTTCCATTCAAATGGTTTTTATATTCTTACTATATATATGCTTATCTGAAATATGACTTGACTTGAATCTTTTTTTTTTTTTTGGTCTCATTAACCTCACTGCTGGCACAATCTCATTGCAGGTATTAAAGATTTGTATGTTCACATTAAGGAAATTGATTTAACTAAAAGATTTGAAGATGAGGTAAATTTTATGCCAATTCCTTCTTTTGTGGATTGGATATTAAAGATTGTTGGGGTATTAGCATGCTTATTTTAGTGGGATTAACCCCCTCTTTCGTCTTCTATATAAATTTCTTGCAATATAAATTCCCCAACTTAGATGTTCATGGATCATCCAAATCTCTTTGTTTGTTCATTATGTGTCTCAGAACATTTAAGTATTATTAAGAGATCCTTTTATTCACCCATTGAATCAGTACGGTCAATAGGTGATCAAAGGCATCGCCTAATTGAAGAATTGCTGTTGGTAAAACCAATTAATTAGTTGGCCGATACTGGTTGTTGAATTGAAAACCTCATGGGAAAAACAAAGATCTCCCTACTTAAATGTGTATAACCTCTTTTCCTTAATGTCTTTGATTAAACTCAGCTACTCATATTGGTTCATTAGTACTTTCTGCTGCAGTTCCAGCAGAGTACTGGGCATCAACTGGATGGAATGGCATCCTTTTTCTGGGTTACATCTTTTTATTTTAGTACCTAGTATTTTTTGTTGATGTTTTCTGATCATTCTGTTGCTTTTTGACAAAGGAAGAGCTTAAAAACAATAGAATCCAGAGGAGGGTTTATGAATTGCTCTCTAAGGCTGCCACCTCTAGACCTTCCCATCTGAGTTCAGATCAACGAGAACTTCACTTTGTTTTCTTCCGAAAACCTGATAGGTTTATAGAATCAGATAGCAGAAGTAGACTTGTTGCAGGAGTGCACCTTGAGAAGACTGTACTCAAAGGTATTTTTCTCTGAGGATATTTATGTTGGATTGGTCTTCATGGTAGCATTCACTTGTCATTGTTGGATGTTGGTGCCATGCAGTTGCAACACACTATGGTCCATCTTATCTGTCTTGCATAACTTTACATTAAAAGCTGGTTGTCCGATTCACCTTGATAATAATTAAAATGAAAATGGAATTGATGCTATTATTTTAAAGTGTAAAAAGTAATCTAAACAGTTATAGAAACTTGTGTTCATTTAGCTGCTTAAATACTTTTAGTTGCTTTATCTACTTCTGCAGGTGTTGGACCTGGGAGACAGGTTGCAGTGGGTACTGGAGATTTTGAGGACCTTGATTGTGGGTAATTCTTTATTTTATTTTATTTTTTTCTGGGCATCTCATTCTTAGACTGCTTTTCATTTTACTCGAGCAAGGGGTTGACTTTTTTACTAACGCTGTTTGCGGATCCATTCTATCATGAAACCTACTTCTTGGGATGCTCTATTGATTATGTTGCAAACAACTTCTGCTGTTTTGTTTATAGGATGGTGCTAAAAAGCATTGGTTATAAATCAATACCAGTTGATGGCCTACCCTTTGATCATCAGAAAGGTAATTAGATTTCATCATTTTTTTTTATGAATTGTAATTTATTGCCCAACAAAAGTTGCTCTTTAAGCGAGCTATTGACCAAAATGTTCTTCAAACCTCTTTTCTGCTTTCCTTTGGAAGTCACTCAACAGGCTATTCATCATGGACGGAATCTTTGCAACTCTAGAGAATAAGAACTATGTTATTTGTTAAAAAGTTTTGCTATTGAGTCATTGCATTCAATTCTATTATCATGGATATGTTAAAGCTCACTGCCCATGTTGGCTTCTTGCTCAGGTGTTGTTCCAAATATTGGTGGCCGAGTTCTTGCTGCTTCAGGAGATCCAGCAGTGCTTGAGAAGGGCTTGTATGTATGCGGGTGGTTAAAGAGAGGACCAACAGGGATTATTGCTACAAACCTCTATTGTGCTGAAGAAACTGTAGGTCCCCCTTTCATTCCATAAGACTAGGAATTGTATGTTTGAACAATTAAATTTATAGTAGCAACCTTGTTTATGATCCGATGACATGATAGGTTGCAAGCATATCACAAGACATTGAACAAGGAACACTTGGAGCTATAATTAATTTGCCAAAGCCCGGCAGAGAGGGACTCCTCCAGGTACTCGATAGTAGAACCATTAGGGCTGTGCCATTCAGTGCATGGGTGAAGATTGATTCTGAAGAGAAGAGGCTTGGGAGTCTGAAGAACAAACCTAGAGAAAAATTAACAACATGGGAGCACTTGCTGAAAGTTGAGACAAAATGACAGCCTCTCTTCAGAGTGTTTTTCTTTTGTTTCTGATTTCAATTATAACACACCTTTTTGCACTGTTGCATCGGTGATATTCATCCTAAAAATTGTAGCTTATCTTCATATTTGAAACGCACTAGCACTTCCTTAAGGTGTAGTGTCAAATAAAATATATTTTTTTCCTGCTACTCTTGCCTTGATCTGTTTCGCTCTAGGGGCAGTCCTGGTATGATGGGCTTTTGCATCGAAGTAAAGGATTTACAGTGCTATAAAGTCGGTATCTTTTCACGTCGTATCAGGTTTCAATGTTCCTTTCACAAATTTTTTATTCGTTGTTTTATAAGAAGTATTCCTCTTGTCACCAACCATGTCTTATTCGCCAATGAGGTAGTTGCGCAACTGTCAAACACACTTTTGTTCATCTCCTAGTTCTAAAATTCGATCCCTGCATTGAATTTTGTTGGAAATTAAGGGTCCGTTGAAACCGCAGAAGAAGTGATTTATGCCTTCCCAACAATGTTTATCGGCTGGTGTGGCCTATGAGTCTCAACAATTTAATACCGTTAAAGGGACAACAACTAACAGACTTAATAGTTTTTTTTTTACTAAAAGAAGAACAGCAAATAAGATTATTTCCATAATTTAATTGATATATATACGGCTTTTGTTTTCAAATAAAATTGTAATTTTCACGTGCAAAAGTGTCGTTGACAATTAGCTTATGGATACGATTGTTATGTTGGCATATCAAATTCCACCATCCTTGTCAATCCTCAAGCACTTTGGAAAAAAAGAAGCACCCAATCTTCAAAGGAATAAGCAACTCAAGGTCTTCCATTACATAGACTATTGTGGATCTTATCATGGAAGAATTGAAATTTTGTTACTTTTAAGAATTATCTGAGCTCTTAATGTTCCATCCACAAGTCATTTATTGCCCCGTGAGGATTCCAACTCTAACCCCCATAAAAAACATTGCCAAATTCAGCCGGCATTGGCATGCTGAGAAGGCTTCCCATTTGAGTAAACAACTAGAGTTGGATGCATTAGAAAACTCGTTTAGAATTTTGGTCTAATTAACTAAATCACTTGTGGGAAACATTACATTTTGTCTTTCAAATATTGATATGATATTTTCATGCATTTAGCATTTTTGAGAATCTTATGATAAATATCACTTTTGGATGAAACAAAAATCTCCACACTACGTACCATTATATTTTGTCATTCATTCTTGCCTTTACAGTTCAGTCATATAAACCTATTTTGACAATTTTTTTTTCCTTTGTTCTTGCAATATATTTTATCTCCAGACACTTCTGAACTTGATGTCCATATATACCAAAATAAAAAGAAAAAAAAAAAAGTTTGAATCAATTTTACTATGTTAGATAATAACTCATGAGCCATGTCCACTCTAATATGGTAAAACTTTCATTATATTGATAATATTGTTGGTGGAGATGGTGGGTCTGATAAAAGGGTGAAAGTGATGTCTAAGTTGCTCCCACTTTTGCAATGTTCATTTCTCAATTTGAGTCATGTCTTAACTTCGAGTCTCATCTCCTCTTTTGTATATAAAAAAAAAAATTAATTTAATTTACAGTCACTTAATTATATTTTTTTTTTTGTCTCATAAAAGTCATATAAAAATTTACTATTTTTATTAAAGTTACTGTCAGCGATTTTTCAGCAGTCAATAATAAAATAAAGTCACGCTGGCATTCAAGGTGTACTTGAAATATATCATATTACTGTACAGTTAAAATTGAATGTTACTATACAGGTCAAATAAAGTATTGACATTTCCGTTAGCACCATTTTTAACTTGTGATATTGACATATATGCTGAATTGCAAATATAAATGGTGTTCTATTTGATTTATACTGTGACATGGTATGTATTAAGTGCCAAATTGGAATGCATGTGATTTTCGTTAACCATTGAAAAATCGCCGGAAATAACTTTATTGAAACTAGACCATTGTTAGATGACTTTTATGTTAAAAAAAAATAACTTTATTGCAATTATACGAAAATTAAATGATTATAGATGAAATTAAGCAAAAAAAAAAAAAAAAAAAAAAAAACCTTGATATAATTTTAATGTTATAGTTCTTGAATCTTGATATAATTTTAATTTCATTAATTTTAAATAACAACATTCATTCTGCTATGTCCTTTTACTTCGGAGTCACTATCTTACTGAATAGGCATTGTTAGCTATTTTATCTTTTCTTCCTATTCTTGACTTTGATTAGTCATCAAAGCTGATTGATAGGATATTTCAAATCTAATGCTCATCAATTACATTGAATGGGGACATATATATTCCAATTTTTGCAGCCTTACCCTTATTTTTAATGCAAATTACCCAATTTGAAATTTAAAAATAATAATGGTATGAAATACAAAATTTGGATAGGATCATTGATGAGTGGGCTTTTTGTTGGATACCCACTCGCTCTTAGTCTTTGTCAATGATGGAGCAATAGACTCATAAAGGCCACTAATTAGAGCATGTGAGCAGTCTCCAATGAGGGAGCACCTTCGGCTAATTATTTAGGGAGATTGATTCCACCCACCAAATTCTTTATAACTTATCCCATCCATCGAACGGAAAACTGTTTTGTGTATGGCTCATATATACTGGAGTGGAGTAGAGCCACAAAATTGCAAGTAAGGAGCGTATATATACATCATATGTTTTGTAATTCCAAATTTTCGAAATAATAATAATAATACATCTCCAACTGCTCTGCTCTCGAAAATTTAAATTCTGTGCTTCTTCTTCTTGCTGTTTTCTTCAGCAAAAACTAATATTTATTTGATCTAATCTAAGGATTTTTTTGTTTTTTTTTTGGGTTAATGGGAAGCTTTTTGCTTCTTTTTTTGTTTGTAATTGTTAGCAAGAGCCAGAGAATATTTATATTAGAAGCAAGTCTCTCTTCTTGTAAATAGTTTGATTGGAGAATCTCAAGGGTGGAAATTGCCTATCTAATAACTTATGAAGACGAACAATTTATAATCCAATTACTTAATTTTTTTTTGTTCTAATTAAGAATTAGGATTCCAATTAATGATAAAATATCATACATAATTAAACCTGGACCGTCCAAAGTTTTATCAGTAACTTGATCTTGACAGCCCGATAATGTATGTCCAGGATTGAAACTGATCAAATTTTCAGGAAGGAGCATCTCTGAATGAGCAGAGTTATAGCTCAGAAATCGTGGGGTCCAAATCAAATATGGCAGTCTGTTTTTATGATACATAGCAGCAGCTGTGCAAAATTTTGATTTTTGGACTAAAAAAGTTTGTGATTTTTTTTTTTTAATCAAATCTTTGGGATGGGGTCAATAATGCTGTTTTCAAGATTCTTACTGTCTCTTCCTCTTCTTCTTATCTTTTCATTCTTTCTTTCTTTCTTTAAAAAAAAAAAAAAAAAAAACTTCAAAGTCTTTCCTCTGATCACGACTTCCATTAATTTGCACTTACTAAAATACTTTCTCCATTCAAAATAATAGTTTCATTTTCTATTTTTTACTATCTGGAAATATATATTATTTTTTTATATATAGTTATTTTATTCAATTACAAATATATTCTTATATATATATTCTATTAATATTATATCATTACCACTTATATCAATAAATAGACCATCAATTAATTATTATTTTTAAAATTTAAAATTTTAATTTTAAATAACTCTTGAAATTTGTTAGTATTTTTATAAGTATTAATTTAAGTCTTGTATTAACAAAGTTAAAATGATAATTTTCAAAAAAATAATAAGTGTATGATATTTTTGAAAAATGTTAAGCAAGAATTATTAATTTAATTTAATTAACTATTTTTTTTAATATGTATAAAAATAAGACTAACTCTATTTTTTTTTTTGGGACAATGAGAGTATTAGTTAGGGTTTTATTACTTTTTTTTTTTTTTTTTATGATTGGTGAAAAAGTATTTCCCATTTGTCTCTTTAGTTGCTGCTTTTCATGGGAATTTTACCCAATAATAATAATAATAAAAAAAAAACCTTTTACTTCTAAGAATATTGACAAAAGTCACAAACTGTTCTAACATGTGAATCTAGGTTCCAAATTGTTAATTGGTAAAAGAAATTAATTAATTGATATTTAATTTAAGAAAAATACTAAAAATTATTTTAAATATTATATTCCTGATGAGTTTGCTTGCTTGGTAGAATTTTACACCACTATTAACTGTTTAGCATCTACAGCTCTTGGTGAATTTATTTTCCGGAAAATATTTGTTTTATGGCAGTTTGCACGTGGGCTTTTCTGTCAAATTCAAAAAACCAGGCCCTGTAACTCCAAGTACTGTAGTAAGTGATTTTGATATTATTATACACCAACCATTCCCAACTTATTGTACTTTCTTTCAAATAAAAAAATTACAATTATTTATTATTTTTATATATTAATGCCATATTAATTATTTTTATAAAATTATATACTTTTTAACTCATTTAGTCTATTAATTAGAGGGATAATTTAGTTCTATTTATCTTTTTTTTTATGATTATTAAACACTTTCTTAATTAAAGTGAAACACTAAAAAGATAATTAGGATAGAAAGCAGGCAGTATATTTTATTAAAAAAAAATCATAAATATCACAAGCTATATGCTAAAAAGTAAATTAATTCATAAGATAAACTTTAATTTATATGACTTTTATATTAAAATTTTAAATTATTCTATATTTTTTGAATAAATTATTTTATATTTTTAATACTAAAATTTCAGATTTTTTTTTGGCTCTTGTTCTAATTTTATCTCATTTTATACTTCAAATTTTTAATATAAAAAAATTTAGTAAGTAATTTGTATTGGATGCATAGAGAAAAGTGTCGATATTTGGGTTTGAAAATGCCGTCCCACTCCATAACATAACGCCGTTTGGTTCCCCAAAACCCATCCATTGGCTGGACAGGCTTCAAATCAGTCTACTTTAATTTTATTTTACTTTAATTACTGTTTTACTTCAGTAATCTAATTTTTATAACTTATTTTGTACCATTTTATTTTAATAGTATTAAAATATTTATAATTTAACGTAAACTGAATAATATAAATTAATTAATAAATTATAAATATTTTAATATATATTAAGAAAAATATATATATAAATTATTAGAATAACTTTAATATAGATTTTAATAAAGTACATTTTACTTTTTAAAGGTTTGGTTTATGGATATTTCCTTTTAACAGAGAGCTTTGAACTATATATTATAACGAAAATTAAAAATTCAAATAACACATTAATTTCAAATATTTGCATTTACATGCATACCCTTTTTTTGCCATAATTTTTTTTTTTTTGCTATGAAATCAAAAAAATAGTTTGCTATATAATATCATGAAATATTTCAATATGTAAAACATGGAAAAGTTTTACACCTAATATTCATAAAAAAACAATAGAACCATTACAAAAACAGAAGAGTTTGATTATTTTCTAATTCTTTTTATCTGATTTAATATATATATATATATATATATTACTATCTAATATTTATCTCAAAATATTCAAATTGACACATTCATTTTTGTTTATTTATTAATTAGTATTGTGAGTAATGTACAATTTGTGAAGCTATTAAAGAAAAAGAAAATCTTTCTCATCTCTGACAATTTTTCGTTAGACGGATTGGGTATTTCTATTTTATGATTCTCTTCTAATATTTTATTTTATTTGGAGTTTATATATTATTAGTATTTTCAAGACAATCTCCACCATTCATTTATTGATTGGTTAGCAAGAAAAAAATAAAAAAAAAAAAAGAAGAAAAAAATTTCTAAAAAATTTATCTCTATTTTCAATAGCTAATCATGAAGTGGATGTCGAAAATTTTGAAAAAACAGAGTTTCCACAGTAATTAAAGAAAAGAATAATTAAGTAAATGTTAAATGCTCCAAGTATATTAAACATGTAGGGACAATTTTGTCAATGCCCATCTCTACCTACGTCTAACGTTGAAGGGCCATTTTCTGCACCAAAACTCCAAAATTGAAATAAATAAAAAGAAAAAAGAAAGAATGCAAAGCACATTTTCCGGGAAAATCCGACATGACTCCAAAATCCTAACAACAACACACAACATAAAACGTACAAAAAATAAATACACACAGTACAGAGTCAGTGCCCTTTCATACCCATACATTATCAACATCATTATTACAGATGGGGAAGGCTATTTGTTGCATGCTTTTAATAAGGTAAATTTAACATTCATATTCTAATTATATAAATTATAGTAATTTAAAATATTATTTTAATTATAAAATAAAAATAATTTTATATTATAAAATATTAAATTTTTATAATTTTAATAATTAAAATGTCGTCAATAAAATTTATTCACTTTTAATATAAAAAAGTATTATCTTTTTATTATAAAATTAATAATATTTTATAAAATAAAAAATGTATATATCTTTTATATTAGAAATCTATAATAAAAAATATATAGAAAATTGTTGTTAGTATTTTTCATTACAAATACATATGATTTCATCTTCTTTTCAGTCGCTCGATTTACTTATTTTTTTGGAAATTTTTTTTCCCCAACTTTCTCTAAATTTCCTCACTTTTCACTTTTCTGGACACGCCGTTGGATTTTTTTTCTTTTCTTTTCTATAGTATTATTAATTACTTTTCAGTTTTCTCAAGATCCAAACAACATAAACTCCAAAAACAATCTCTAATCATTTTATTTTACCTTTCCACTCGTTCTTTTTTTTCTTTTTTTTCCATTTTTCTTATCACTTTAGGCATTTCAGCAGAGATTTCCTCTTTCTTCTCTCTGTTGCTATCTGTCCCCCTTAGCTTCAAAATCCGAGACATTTGGCCAGTTTTTTGGATTCTAACATTTTCTCCGTCACCAGCGCATCTTAGCCATTTCTCCTACCGGCGACGTCTGCCAGCGCATTTTAGCATCCCGGTGAACTTTTAGCTGCATTGACTAAAATATATTATTTCTAAGAGGGTGTTACCGGAAAGTTCACTGGGCGACTCTCTCTAACTCGTCGGGAGGGTCGCCCACATAAAAAAAAAAATAATTGCATTAGAATAAAAATTTAACTTTTGGCTCATTTTATAATAAATCTGGTGTGGCGGTGTACTGTATATAATAAATGGTTTAAATCATAAAATATTTATTTAAAATTTAAAATTATAATTTAATAAATAGTTGAGATAAAATATATGTCATTTAACAGTGATATGCCCGACTTGCTGTAAAATAACCCTTAAATTTTAAATCTTCTCTCCACGAGTTACAAATTTACTTTCGGATTCATATTCTTTAGATTCCACATTTCTCATAGAGAAGTGAGGATTATATAGAGGGAGCATAGAGAAGAGAAAAAACATCAAACAAGCTTCTTTGTTTCATAATTTAAGCAAACCCCATTTTACTGTTTGCACTGTATATCACTCCCATTTTATCAAATCCAAAAAGGAAAAAGGGGTGTCTTCTCTTCTTTTGTTCTTCAATTTTTTTATTTTATTTTCATGAACAACATTTAATGGTTTTTTTGGAGTGATAGCACCTGAGGTTTCCGTATTTTAGTTTTCTTTTGATGTCGATTTTGTTGGAGCATGACTACATAGGCTTATCATCAGAGGTTCCTCCAATGGAAAACTCTGATAAGAGCTTTTCCAGTGGTGGTCTTAACTTGAAAGCCACCGAGTTGAGACTCGGGTTACCTGGGTCTGAATCACCAGAGAGTGAGAATGGAAGCTCGCAACTCAGTATTGGGTTGAGTAATAATAACAACTACAGTAGCAGCAATAATAAGAGCTTTATGTCAGGTGCCAAAAGAGGTTTCTCTGTTGCTGTTCATAGTGGCTCTGGCAACTGGGTTTTTTCCGGTGTTGCTGGATCTGAGTCTGATTTTTCTCCAAATGCTGGCAAAGTGATTAGTGGGTCTGGGTCGGACCTGAGTTCCGTGCAAGATGGGTTACCCCTTTCTCCCAAGCCGGTTGTCCAGGAGAAGAAGAATGAAGTTGCTGGAGTTAATGGTCATGGAGTTCCTGCTGCTTCTAAGTAACTTCTTCTGTTTATTTTTTCTGTTAAGAAGATGTTTTGTTTTTCCATAGTTTGTGAATATATTTTGGCCTATGAGATACATGAGAATTTTATTTGTATTAGGAATAGAAACTTATTTATATTAGGAGAGTGCTTTGAGTTTAATTTCATGATGCATGACTGAACTAAAATACTTAACGAACTGTTCACTAAGGAAAATAATTGAAGAAAGTAGCATGAGCTTTCATGATAATATATTTTGTGAACGAGTAAATGAAACTTTTATGCCTTTTCATCTGTTACTGGGTTTGTCTTTTAACTATTTAAAAGTTGTTCTGTTCTAAATGATCCTTCTTTTCATTATTAATAGTTTCTCCTTGTGTGATGCTTAGGGTCTAACCTTTTCCAGTTGTGCGGCTATATCTTATTTTCTTGGTCTCTTCATGACTACATGAGTTGTAGTTAGTGATCAAAGTCCCATATGATTTGTATGTCCACCTTATTTGTGTTTTCCGTAATTGAGAAAAAGGAACAATATCAGGCTTATAAATTTGAAGGAATATCGTGGGTAAGTAGGGAAATCTTCTTCAAGAACCATAATGTGCTGCATAAATACCAGGTTGTGATTGGTTTGGTAAAGTAAATCCATACTAAATTTGTGATATTGTTCCTCTATTTCACCTTTAACACATACAAAATATTATTTTTTACATCTATTTTAATCTAATTGTTTCACAGTTGAGAAAAAGGAACAACAATATCCATGAAACTCTGCACTATGCAACAATTGGGACATATATTTGATGATCTTTCAATCAACTAGTAATCAGTGTTATATGTATTCTACTTTGTGGCTTTTCGAGGAGGAAATTGGATCTCCTACTTTGTAATAAATTTATATTTTCTTTTGTTGTTTCCTGAATGGATAAAAAATAAGATTTCTTTCTGGTGTTCATTTGTGACAGGGCACGTGTTGTGGGATGGCCGCCAATTCGTTCTTTCCGAAAGAATACAATGGCTTCAAACCCTCCAAAAAATGATGATGATGATCCAGAAGCCAAGTTGGGATCGGGATGTCTGTATATTAAGGTCAGTATGGATGGTGCTCCTTATCTCAGGAAAGTTGATCTCAAAACCTATGCCAGCTATATGGAACTTTCTTCAGCACTGGAGAAGATGTTCAGCTGCTTTACAATAGGTAAACTATTTTTACTGCATATCTGGTGTCGTTTTTCATCATTTTTTTTCCAACTACCATTATCTTTCTCTCGCTAACCACACACAATTTCTTCCTAATTGTGTCACTTTCTATATATCATATTTTCAATTTCTCCCTACCCCATTTACTTTTCTTTATGAAAGCATATAGCATGTTCTATTTGAAGAAAATATTAAATTATGGTTCAGGTCAGTGTAGCTCTAATGTGGTCTCAGGCCATCATGGATTGAGTGAAAGTCGATTAATGGATCTCCTGCATGGTTCTGAATATGTTCTCACCTATGAAGACAAAGATGGTGACTGGATGCTTGTTGGTGATGTTCCTTGGAAGTAAGTCTCATTTCCAACATCTAATTATTGCAAATATCTGAGTAAATGCCTAGTAGCACTTCTATATTATTTGTTTTCTTTTAATGTGGATTTATGGATCAAACAAATCATTACTTGTCTCAATGATTCTTCTGAATAGAGGCAGCTGTTAAATTAATTTATGACTAAGTTTCATTTTCACATCAAGCTTTTAGATTATATCATTCTTTGTTTTCATCCCCTTCCAGAAAGCTGAGCTTAACAAGAATGGAGAGAAATCGATAATTTCATTAATAGTAGAAAACTTTATATATATATATACAACTTTATGAATATAAAATAGGAAACAAATATATAAAGAATAGGAAACAAAACAAACTAGGAAATAAATATCTACATATTCCTAATTACATAAATCAAACTAATTAAAAATATTATTCAAATATCTCTCAATATCTCACAGCACTCTACCTTAAGTTGGAGCATAGATATTGATCATGCCCAACTTGTTACAGATGTAAAAAACAAAGAGCTCTAAAACCTGTAATACAAAAGGCCTCATATCACATCAGTGTAGACCCAATCAGGTAGAAAATGTCATACAAACCGACAAAACATGTAACACAAAAGCCTTACACCACACCAATGTAGATCTAATTAGGTAGGAGAAGATGTCGTACAATCTGAAAAGAGTTAAGCAAGACGTACCGACAACAAATGTTACTCGACAAGGGTGACCTATGAAATTATACAATTTGCTCTCAAGAGCAGAAAAATATAATGGATTATTCATATTGACCTAACTATGACAAAGAGTTGCTCACTTAGGCATAACTCTTAGATCGATTTTCAGGTAGGATTCCATTGGAATTCAGGACTCTGATACTATGTAAAGAAACAAGAATGGAGAAAAATCAATAATTTCGTTAATAGTAGAAAACCCTATATATATAACTCTATAAATATAAAATAGGAAACAAATATATAAAGAATAAGAAACAAAACAAATTAGGAAATAAATTTCTACCTATCTCTAATTACATAAATCAAGCTAATTAAGCAAATATCTCTCAATATCTCACGACAATGTCTTCATTGATATGTTCTGATGGACCATTCTATTTTTTAGTTGGATTCATTAATTCTTCCTAGATCAATTTATTGGTATTGACGATCATATTAGCCACTCAGTTTTATGCATCAGCAAAAAGGAAAACCCTCTCTTGCGCATAGCTGACGGAATGCAATATCACGATTGTGTAGCCTACATTTTTTCGAAATACTATAATTTTAGCATGTGCTGAACTGTGAATTCCTTTAGGCGCTAGTTTTATAAATTAATGCAGAGCCTTTATGCTATTTTATAGCAAAGTATGTTCTTCATGATCTTACAAGTATATATCATTGCAGGATGTTCACCGACACTTGTAGGAGGCTGAGGATCACAAAAAGTTCAGAGGCAATTGGTCTAGGTATGTTTATGGGTAATATACAATTTTCTACTTCTATGTTATCCTATTCTAATTCAATGTAGCTATCCTTTATCTGGCAATTATAATGCTAAATAGCTGTCTGTCATAAATATTTCTTTTCCAATCCTTTCCCTATACAATTGAATACTCCCTTGCAGCCCCAAGAGCAATGGAGAAGTGCAAAAGTTGCAACTAGTGAGAGATTGTCTCTGCAGATGGATTGAATCCTTTGCCTGGGAAAATGATGATGGATAGTTGAAACCCCTAATGGGTCTTAAAATTGTGTTAACTTGTTAATGTTTGTGTATTTTTCTAGATATTGTACAAGGACTTGGTTGTACTAAGAAACCTAAAAAAAGATACGGTAATCCTTATGGTGAATGCTGAGGTTCTATACATTAGGCTTCTTCTATGACTCTCTCATGTAATTGGTTGATGAAGACCATGATATTGTGTGAAAACTTGTTTGCTCTCTCCTTTATACACGAATTTATGGCCAAATTGAAGAGAAAATAATGGAGAATTACATAGGAGATGCTACTAGGAAGATGAAATGCTTAAAAAGCAAAAGCTACAAGAACTTCATTGTTGATGAAGGCTACTCTTTCTTTTCCTGTAGAGTAACTGATTGCAACTTTCATGGAAAGGCATGTTGGCAGGAAGAAAGATGCCTTTCTTCTCTGAAATGCTAGCAAGTAAGATCTAATCAATAACTAGTAATTTTTAGGTTTCAACTTAGTTATGAAATATTGCTAAATAAGAACAAAAGTTGATGGGAGATGATAGGTGACCGATGTGAATGGCATTTTCTTTATTGTTTCTCTGTTGGTTTTGGCTGTGTATTGATAAATAAGCAGGATTAAATGCTTTCTATCCATGTGAGTACTTTGTACCAACTTATTGGTAATCTGGATTTAACTTCCATGAATGAACGGTTTTTTAGTTCTGCATTTTCTCCTTCAATGCAAATGGTCATAGTGGCGCCTTAACAATTAATAATACAACTAATTCATTCTAAAAAATGCATTCTATTTGGATTAGTTGATATGAGATTCGTTCTACTTGATGGAAATTTCGAATTCAAACTAGGCCATTTGTAGTCCTACCTATCAAATACAAATTATACATTTTTCAAAAATTAAAAAATAAAAAACCTTTCCCAAAAAGTGTTTTTTTTTTCCTCTAACACTATATAAACCGTTTGATATTACATTTGAAAAAAATATTTTTTTAAAAAATTTGTTAATTTAACTTTTTTAAATTTTAAAAATTACTATAGTCGTGACTTAACAGTTAATAATACAACTAATTCACTCTTGAAAATGCTATTTGTCCAATAAAATTTGTATGAATTGATATAAAATTTTTTCGGCTTAATATAAATTTCGAATTCAAACTATGTCCTTCGTAGTCCGACCTATCAAATACAGATTATACAGTTTTCAAAAATTAAAAATAAAAAATTTTTTTCCTAAAAAGTGTTCTTTTGTTGGCATTACATCCGAAAAAGTGCTTTTCTTTTTGAAAAAAATTTATACTTTTAATTTTTTTAAATTTTAAAAATTAATTTTAGATAAAAAAAGATAAATAAATATTTTTTTAAAAATAATTTATAAAAAATTAATCAATTAAATTAAAAAAAAAATGTAAAACATATTTTTGAACCATCTTAATTCCCAAACACCAAATACCACTCGAACAAACGGCGTAGTGTCAATAAAAACCCTAGACCCAATTTTATTTATTGTATTATATTTGTTTTTTTACCCACTCTCCCCTTTTAACTACAGCGGCCGCCCAATGCCCTCTTTTTTTCTTGTCAATTCAATAAAACGTTAGCTTGGGTTGCGGCAAAGGAGTTCTTCCCCGGCCCTTCATTTACCTATCGACGATATTTCGGTGATAATTGCTGTCACGTTCTGCCGCGACCGGCGAGGTAGAACCTCATCGCTCTTTGACTTTGTTTATCAGATTGTTATTATCTCGCAAAAATTTGTAAAATTCATGGGTTATTGGGTTGTTAGCTCGTGATTCATTTAAGCAAATTATGTTGTATGTGGACGAGTAGAATAGAATCAACTCAATAGTTATCTTTTTTCCCTCATTCAAACTCCTATTATTTCCACGCTCTAATTTATCCATTCTCTTTTGTTTTTTAGTTAAAGGCTGAGTCAATTTGCTGATATTTGTGAAATTCTGTTTTAGGTTTTTTTTTTAATTAAAAAAAATTTTTGGTTTTCGTTTGTTTCAAACAAGTGCTTGTGTGAAACAATGTCAAGCAAATATACTGTAAATTGAGATCTGCCCCATAATATAATTTATTGTCCTAACATTTGTGATTAACTTGCTCCAGTACTTCTCTTTAGAAAAAAAACTAATTAATAGGTTCCTTTGGAATCTTATCAGTAAAAAATGACACTTTCTGATGAAGAAATTAAGAGGCTTTTTAGAATACGAAAGACTGTAATGCAAATGCTCAAGGATAGAGCTTACTTGGTTGGGGATTTTGAGATCAACATGTCAAAAGAGCAGTTCATTTCTAAATACGGTGAAAACATGAAAAGGGAAGATCTTGTTATCCACAAGTCAAAGCGCAATGATAGCTCTGATCAGGTATATGTTGTCTATTTTTTGGTCAATTTACATATGGTACTCTTTTGAACCCCATAAAAATGTGCTGAAAGCGTGATCATTTAGCTAATCACCTTGGTGGTATCTTCTGTCCTAGATTTATGTTTTCTTCCCAGAGGAACAGAAGGTTGGTGTCAAGACAATGAAGACTTATACCAATCGCATGAAGTCTGAGAATGTTTTCAGAGCAATCTTGGTTGTTCAACAGAATTTAACTCCGTTTGCTCGAACATGTATAGCTGAGATAGCTTCGAAATTCCAGTTGGAGGTTTTCCAGGTATATCTAGTTGTTATATGAAGCTGTGGATAAGTATCTTGTTGCATTGTGTGGCAAACACGGTGCTTATTTATTTGTTATACATACAGCACAGGAAGCAAGATTCCAAGTATTAGAGACATCAATCTATATCTATAAATTCAAATAGGCTAATCTATATTCTCTGTCAAATGTATCTTTAGGATTCAATGTAATTTCCTTGTCAATGCATTTTCATGTGTAGGTTCGATCTTAAATTTTTTTTTACTTTGGACTTCATATTCTGTGGAGATTACAGGTCTCAACTTTGTAAACTCAGGTTTTCTTTAGTATAATGGTTTTATTCTGGGTATATGTCTCATTTTAGTTCCAAGATACTACAATATAACTTCCATTATATGACATGGTAGCATCTTGTTTCCTTGCTTTGGGTTGATTCCTGACTCGTTTATCTTGAGAATTCAGTTACTGTACCAAAAGCATCACTTCATGTTATATGCATTCATTTTAGAATGTTGGAAAAGATATTAATGCCTTTCAACTTCTCCAACAGGAGTCCGAGCTGCTGGTCAACATCAAGGAGCATGTTCTTGTTCCTGAGCATCAGGTGCTGACAAGTGAGGAGAAGAAGACATTGTTGGAGCGATACACTGTGAAAGAAACTCAGGTTTGGAGTTAACAATATTGCATTCTCATAATCCTATAGTTATAAGTGTAATGTGATGGTGACCTACCAAGCTTGTAATTGGCATCCGATTTTGAATTAATCTGGGATATAAAAAATTTGCAATTGCAAATGCATCTGTGTTTTTCTGTTGATAGTGCCAATGGTATCCTAATGCTATATTACTGTTGCACAGTTGCCTCGCATTCAGATTACAGATCCGATTGCTAGATATTATGGGTTGAAGCGTGGGCAAGTTGTGAAGATTATCAGGCCAAGTGAAACTGCAGGAAGATATGTTACCTACCGATATGTTGTATAAATATATGTAATATGCGTATGATATGCTTTTACTTGATTGTGGGATTTGTCAAATTGGATCCGCCCTATCAGTCAGTGAACCATTTTTATTGTTTTCGTGTTTATTCTGCTATTATTCTTGAACTTTACAGTGGATGCTGATATTGTAAAATTATCACATTCACAGTGGTGGGTTGAGATTGCCATATCTGCCCGTCAGTTTACTGGTAGTCTCAAATCAAATGGCTTGCACCACATTGTGCAATCTTTTCAATATTGTTCAGATAAATTGTTAAAATTATCTTTCAATATTATAAACAAGAAATATTACGAAGAATGTGCGACTGATTTTGAATTTTTTTTTTTTTTTACATTTTTAATATTTTATTGATCAATAAATTAATTTATGGAACTCATCTTAAGTGATTAATCTCTACTAGAAGCCTAATGTGCTGTGTGTAATAAACTTTCTTCAAAAAATTGTAAGAAAAACGAAGTTCCCTAAACATTTCCATTTTCTTCTTGGGCTGTGATAAGGAAACCCAATGGATAAATTATTATTCCAGTCATAATGTATTTGTATATTGAATTAAATAATGAAAAGGGAAACTCCAGTGTGTACGAAATATTCAGTCTGAAACCTATTGAATTAGGGCCGAGAACAAATTTTCTGAACTTGGAATCTCTTGTCTCTCTCTCTGTTTGGCGAAGGGGAAAATAAAGAAAGAAGGATGAAGCTGAAGCAGTTAGAAAGCTATTTTGGTGATGTTGAACAGTTCTCCAACCCAAAGGTCTGTTTTTTCTCTTTTTCTTTGAGCTAGCAACGAAGTTGAATTGTGTCACTTGCTGAAGCTTTACTCAGTGTTTACATGCTTTCAGGTTGAACTGGAGCAGTACCCTACTGGAACCCACATTGCTTCTCGCATGCTTTATACTGTATCACTCTACTCTTTTACTGTCATTTTGTGAATGATATCTGTACTATATTCGTACTTTCTGGCATCTTTCTTCTTTTTGTTATTGATGGTGTTCTTTCTCTTTTTATCTGCCATCTCTTCCGCTTCATTACCGTCCTTTTTATAAGATTTTTTGATTCCTCATATCTGAGTTTTCTTTTTGAAGTGAAAACGTAGTTTACTTTTACCTGATTATACTAAAAGCATGGACCGCCAAAATGGATATTTATCCCAAACAAGTAGAATATTTTGCCGGTAACATGGTTCGTAATTGGGCAGGCGGAGAATTCATTTGGTGATGTGAGTGACAAGGTAGTGGCAGATTTTGGTAGTGGGTGTGGCACTCTGGGTGCTGCTGCAGCTCTTCTAGGTGCTGAGTAAGTTGCTTCTTCTCCCATGTTTTATGTCTCATCTTCTCTCTCAATGTAAATTGATAATCTTTTACCCTTACGTTAATAAACATTAACTTCAAAGTTTCATTTGTATGCCGAATAGTTATTAGCTATAAGACATGAACACTTTAATTACATAGCGTATTAAATTTTCGACACATTTCCAATACGGTATGAAATATTTTGGGTATATTTTGTAATTTTCTAAAAATTAAATATATATTTTTTTAAGTTAAAAATATTTTTTTTCTTTTAGAAAACCTAAAATTTTTGTATGACACTAATTATTATTCAATATATTTAATTGAATGTCATTTTTATTTGATTTTATATAAAAATAATTTGTAATTATATTTTTGAATTTAATTATTTAAAAATTTGCCATATATTTTTAATATGGATAAATTTTTAAGATTTAGTCAAATACACTAGTTAGTCTATCTATTTTTAGAAATATAATATAAAACCCCTCGGGTTGGTTTTGTTAATTTAAAAGTCTCTCGGTTAATTTTAAAGATAATATTCCGCTAGTCAATAGAATCCGGTCAAAATTTACTATGTGCATTACCAACAATACCCTTGATTAGCAATATAAAAGGTAATAAATATATTTCCATCCTTTATTCCTCCTCCTTGTTTCGTTTTCTCACCATCTCCGTACACACCTGTGCAATTAGGGTTTAAAAAATCTTATTACTCTTTGTATTTGCCTCTATTTAGTGACGAGTTTTCACTTGTTTAGGGTAGTTTATGCATATCTATAGGCAATTGTAGAAGATGGCATCATCAAGTGGCACAACTAACTCATGGGAAGGAAGATTGAAGAACAACAACTGTGGATGTGGGAAAAGGGCAGAAGTTTGAATCTTTGAGAGAAATTTGAACAAAAATCGCCCCTATTATTATTGTCTGCAAAACAAGTGTGGAACTTGGCTTGGATGGTGTGAGTCTGCAAATAAACCTGAACATAGCGGTGGAAGCCATAGCTTTAATAGTCGTTCAATAGAAATAAGACAAAGTGGTGCATCTGAATTGATGTTGGAGTTGAAGAATGAGGTTTCATAGCTTAAGGAAGAGGTAATGGAGCTAAAGTACGAGAATAACAAGCTACAAGGGAAGATAAATGGGATTGAGATTACTCTCTTTTTTTTGAAAACACATTTTTTTTATTTGTGTGATTTTGATTGGACTTTCAGGTGTAAAATAGCATGATATTTGTATAATGCTTGTTCTTTTACTTTTAGTGAGATGCAGATCTACTTATGCCTTTTCAATTGTTATCATGGATTTGCATTATCTCAGAAGATGATTTAAAGAAATTTAAAAATGGTTTATGCTTAAATGATTAGCACTGATGCATGTGAATTTTCAAGCACAAAATAAAAGACATGCCAAATTACAAGTGTATTAACACGTCTATATGTAATTACATGTTACAAGCACGTTTTGAGAATTCTTGCTCCCAAATTACCTGTAACGGCATTTGCTGAAATAAACTAAGTGTATTAGCATGCTCAAGAATATGAAAAATTAGTTCCAAAAAATAATAACAAAATATTTATCAATAGAAATTCTTGTAATAGCATCAAATCATAGTAACAATATCATTACCATTCCTAAACTAAATAACATCCTTCCATATCCGAAAAAAAAGCCTAAATTTATGGACAGTATATGTCCCATATGAAATACATCCAAAAAATCGAAAAAGCTTAGCTTAGATTTGCATAAGCAAAAATAAATTTGGTTCTAGAAATGGCTGCAAAAATACACAGTTTTCAATAACAAGCATAAACTTAGGCATGTCACATAGTAGTAGTAGCAGTGATATATTGTGTGCCAATAACATCTCCATTCTCAACCTTTTCTCTTCTTCTGCTACTAGAACCTCTTCTTCTAACATCGTTAGAACCTCTTCCCCTAACAGAAGGAAACTTGCCTCTTCTAGGACCACTTGAACTTCCCTACATTTATAAAGAAATAGAATAGCATCCATAAAAAAAAGTCATCATATAAAACCTGTTTGAAATAAAACCATAAATCACAATGAGAAACCTGTTGATTATCATGTTGAATAGATTGCTCTCTAAATGAAAATGTTTTTGACATATGATTAGGAGCCTATAACACATAGTTGAATAATATAAGCATTAAAGAAAATTGAAGAAATCATCATAGTTGAATACACTGGGGTCAATTGCAGTTCTTTGGCAGCCTCTTTTATTGTGACCCAATTGTCCACATATGCTACACTTAACAGTGGAAGATCTTTTATGAGCCGTTGTAGCAGCAAGTTCACTTTCGTCCCTCCTTGATTTTCTTGGTCTACCAGCTTGCCTCTTTAAATATGGTGGAAGTATTTCTTCTAAGGGATCATTAGAATCCAAGTCACATTCAAGCATTGGATGAATTATGCCTTCATATGTCTTCAAGTATTTTTTGATAGTATAATAATCATCAACATATTCTTGAATGTCGGCTCTTTTGTACCCGATGCGAATTGCAGCATGCTTACAAGGCATTCCACTAATTTTCCACCAATTACAACTACATGTTCTTATTCTCATATTAATAGCAAACTTTGCTTGTCCATCTTTAACTTCAAACTCATTATTTCTCCTTGGGAGCAACCTGCAGATCCTACTTTCTATAATTGTAATACCCACTAGTTGGAACCTATAATTTATTATAGAATATGAAGGGTAAAACGGTAATTAAAAGTAAAAATATAAAATACATGCATATAGGAATAAGTTTTGAGAATATATGAAAGGTATATTGGAGGTATACAAATGTATATATAAGGTATATGTGAGGTATATTGGCCGATTTTGGCTTCAGTTTCAAGAAAAAGATGAAATAACACAAAAATAATGAAAAATTAAGGTGTCACGGCCATGACAAGGGGTGTCACGACCGTGACAATCGAAAAAGTTGGATAAACATGATTGTTCAAGGTTTGTTGCTAAAATAACTTTTCATGGCCGTGAAAGGAGATCTTCATGTCTATATAAAAGTTTTTTCCATAATCTTATCACCATTTTTCACCAGCTTTTCCATCCTCAAACCCCAAGAGCAGACCATAGACACCCAAGAACCCCATTTGAGTGATTCTTCATAGTTTTTGAGTGAATTAAACACCCAACCAAAAGGGAAAATAAGATTTGAGCAAGATTTGAAGAAATTATCCAATTTGGTGAAGGATTGGAGGAGAGAGAGAAAGTTAGTGCAAGAAGGACCATGAATTCCTTGCATAAACAAGTGTGTATTATGCCATCAAGAGGTAAGAAAATACAAGAAAACCATTTTTTTACTATGATTATGAAGTTATATGAAGAGATTGTGTTGTTTTGTTGGAAATCCATAAAGGAAAGGATTATGGAAGATGAAGGGTGTTGGAGTTTTATGCATATTTATGTTCTTTGAAGCTATTGAAAGTAAGATACCATGATATTAAGTTGAAAACATGCATAATAACCTTAGTTTGGAAATTATGGGATTAGATTTATGATTATACATATTGTTATAGTTTTAAAAATTGATGTATGGTTATGGTTGTTATAGGAAAACAAGTTGAGGAAGGTTGTGACCACCAAAAGGAGTAGTCTAGCTCCTTAGCTTTGGATTTTGTTGAGCTCCATGAGGTTCGTACATATAGACATTTTTCTTTTCGTCTTGAGGCTTGATTATGTGTTAATTTATTTAATTATATGTCATGATGATGAATTTTGTGTAATATGCATATACTTATTGAGTATTTGAAATTGTGTGATGCTATATAAGAGCATGTGAAGATGAAATGGAGTATCCTGATATGTAAATTTATTAAACGGGTATATAAATATATTGATTATTGATTTAAAAGTGACATTGAATTGGGGAAATGTTAAGAACTTTAACATGTGTTAAATGTAGGATTATAAATTATGTATATAATATGCAAGTATGATATGGCATGTTTAAGATGTTAGGAATGTTATTATGAGTGATTGAATATGTATAAAAATGATAATGAGTATAAAAAATGGCAATGTGACGAAAGGTGTACATTGTATGTGTGAAGTTGTGTTATAAACGTGGTTTTGAGCCCCATTTTAGGTGATGATTTGGGTTGTCTTAACTTGTTTATATTTATGTCCAATGACTATGAGTGATTTCTATACATGTTTAGAAAGGGTTTAGAAGTGAAATTTTGACAAAATTTCACCACAGGCATAAGTTAGGCTCTTTCACAACTAGCGTCATAACTATGCTGAAGTTGTCATGGCTATGAATCCTACTCTAGTGGCCTTCACGATCATGCTTCACGGCCAGGCCAAAATTCATGGCTGTGAAGATACTATTCACAGCAAAGATGACCCATGTTTAAATGATATTTTGGTGGGTTCGAAACATGCCGATCATGCATAAATGTTAATGTATGATGCTAAAACATATGGAAACATGTTGATGAACATATTCACGATATGTGAACATGCATATGTTATATGTAACATGATGGAAGTAAGAAAAAATGATATTAAAATAAGAAGATGCTTTAACATAAATGCTTATTTCTCCACCTGTGGACTAGAATTAGGATAGATGGTGCATCATTAGAGGGACTTACGATACCGAACAAGTTATGTTTTTAGGGACAAGGTGGCTTATGCTTGTAAAGCTCCATTGATCCCATTTATATACAGATGATATATAGTACTCAGTCAATAAGGCTTAAGCTCGTAGAGCGCTCTTGATTGGAGATCGGAGTAAATAAGGTAATTTAAGCTTATGGAGCACCTCTATTTCACACCTTGTATCCGGATAGTCCAGGAACGAGACTTAGGCTAATAACTAGAAAGTGTGATATGAAAAGAATTTGTATATTAAATAGATTAAGGAAATGAATTAAATGACACAATGAGCAAGGTAGGGAACAATTACATGATAAATAGAAATGGAATTATTTACATAAGTTTGGCATGATATAAATTATGACTACATTGCATTATTAGTTGAATTAATATTTGATACATGTTGTTAGTTAAACATGTAAACCTTGTATATTGGTATGCCACTTGTATGTTTAATTAAAATGTATGCCATGTTTTCGTGTGATTATGTAGAGAACCTAGATGCCTATATATACCACTAAACTAGAAATGGCCTAGCATGAATTTTTCTCATGCAGGTTCAGGAGTCTGTAATTAGTAGATTTGAAGTTGACAAAAAGAAGCGAAAGCCCACCTCAAAAAAGACATTTAGACCCGGTTTGTGGATCAATGACATTATATATTTTGTTATACATGTGCATCTGGGTTGGTAGATATGTCATGTATAAAATGAAAAACATATTTTATAATTTGATATAATGATTAATATATGGTAATGTGTAAGACTTGTAAGCCACAACAGGCTTAATCTAGTAATTATGATCAAATGATAGATATACTCATGTATATAGTTAATAAGATGAGTTGATAACCAAAATAGCATGTTTAATCGGATGTATCTAATAAAAAGAAAAATTTTAATTCAGACCGGTTCATCCAGCTAGTCATGTGACATTCTGCTTGTATAATGGGTTTATATATATTATATAGGTGGGACACTACAATAATTGTCTTCTTTAACCTTATCACTGCATTTGGAACTAACATGCCTTCCCAAGTACTCCCTTGAGCATATATACTGTGGAACCTAACCATGCATTTCTGCCTAATTGCCTCAATCGTGTCAACAATAGACATACCCCTAATCTTAAGCACCCAACTATTAAATGACTCAGTCATATTATTTGTGATATATTCACTTTTGGACTGAGGATGAAATGCTTGTCTGCTCCAATAAAATTGTGAAATGCTAATTAGCCATGCATAAGCCCTATCAACATCTTTTTTCTTCAATTCTTTCATAATTTTCCAAAAATGGAAGTCACTTGTTGCCCTAGCAACCCACCAAAAATCTTTCCTCACTGTTAAACTTGGAAATCTATTCTTGTAATTTAAGAAAAGATGTTGCTCACAAAACCTATGATAAGATCTTGGAAACACTTCTTTCACTGCATCTAAGAGACCCTACAATTAGAAGTAATTGACAATGTAAGTAAGCAGACATACTAAGAGCATTTTATCCTAAAATGAAATAAAGAGCATAAATAACTTACTTTTTGTCTATTAGACATAAAGGTGATAGAGATCCCATCATTTTTGTTAATATTTTGCTTTAATATATCCAAAAACCATAACCAAGTCCTTTTGCCATTATGTCTCAACAATAGCAAATGCAACTGGTACTATACCTTTATTCCCATCCAATGTAATAGCAGTAAGTAGGCAGCCACCATATGGACCTTTCAAATGTGTGCCATTAAGACTTATAAAAGGTCTACACCCATTTAAGAAACCTTGCTTCATTGCTTCAAATATAATGAAGACTCTCTTGAAAATCGGCGGCTCATTAAATCGATGGCTTATTAAAATTCACTATAGTGCCAGGATTATGAATCATTAAGAACTGAACATATTTCTTCAATTTTCTATAAGACTCAGAATGTGAACCTTGATTCAAATTTCTACCCAACACCCTAGCCTTGTGTAGTTTCCAAACTGGTACATTTAATCCTCATTTCTGTCATTTCTTCTTGCATTAAGTCATGACTCATGGTAGGATATGCCTTTAAAGAGCCTTTGAGTTTTGTAGCAACCTACTTTGTTGTAGCATTTCTATTTGTATTCTCATCAAGTCTAATGCAAGTATGCTCACTCTTCAATGTCTTGATCATGAATGTTTTCCCATCAGGTAGCGTAGATGCATGTATTCTCCAATTGTAGTCATCACCTAAACAATAAGCAGTAACCCTTCTCCTATCATTCCTTTCCTTGTATAAAATATATCCCCCTTTAATTGCATAATCCCTCAATACATCTCTAAATGCATCAACAGACTCAAAAGCATGACCAACTTGCAACACAATATCTCCATTGGTAGCTGGAACATAAAGGTTAGCAAACAACTTCTTAAAAGGATCAACAATCTTTTTCCTTCTCTTCTTATTACCTACCACATATACAATTTCTTCTTCACCTGAACTGTCATTTAATTCATTTGACATATCTTCAATATCACCTAAACAATGGGCAATAAACCTTATTACTTGTAGGTGCAGACCATTTATCTACTTCAATATTATTATTAGCATTACTATTTTCATCATCTTCCTCTAACTAGAATGCCAATTTCAACCCATCAATGTCAAAGACATCATGTGAAACTTCATTAATCAACTCTTTCATCTCACTCTTGTTATAAATACTGTCATTCTCACCATTGCGGTCCTTCTCACAATTACTTTCTCCTGCAACAGGTTGAATAACTTGTAAGGGATAGCTTCTTTCATACACTGCTATAGGAATGACAAGTTGTTTTGCATATTTCCTAAATATTATGTCAAGTTCCTCCTCATTGCTTAAAACTATTCCATTATCAAATATAATATCCAAAAAATCACTCTTAACTCGAAACGTCTTTTGGATATAAGAGATTAATCTAAATGTTGAGTTACTATCATGGAGTACATTAGAGATTGACTTTTTCTTCCCATCAAAATCCACCTCAAGTGTATAAGCAGAAGCGTAAACTTTCTGTCACATGAAAAAAAATCTAATTACTTACAAAACCCTATTTAGCAAACAATTAGTAGACAAAATCCTCATTAGCAAACAAAATCTTAATTAATTAAACTCTAATTAGCCAATACAACAATAAAACAAGAGGACAATGTTAAACCCTTAAAAAATTAATTCTTTTGAACATGTCAAATGTGCAAAAAGCATGGAAAACAAGCATGAATAAACAAACTTACTCTGTTTGTCTCTGTCGCCATTATCTAAGCATGGGGACCACGATGATTTTTGTACTTAAAGAAGATAGTGGTGTTTTGACTTTTGAGTAAAGTTAGGTTGGCAGAAGAACAAGAAAGTGAAGAAGTGAGAGAAGGCTAAAGTGATTTTTTAATGGTCTTCTATTGATTTAATGTTAATGGGCAAATTTGACATTTAACAAGTTCTTAATGTGAAAAATAGAAGGAATGACCAAATTTAATGTTAAACTAAATACGATAGATTTTATAATGTATTTCAAAAAAAATAGGGAGACTAACTAGTGTATTTAATCAAAGTTCATGGGAGTTTTAGTAATTTATCCTTTTAATATTTACATATTTCTCCTATATATCCGTGTCCTATATTTTTTTAAAATTATCATTTCCTAGTTTCCGTGCTACGTAGATTATTAGAACACTTGTTTGAATGGTTCTCATTATGTTTCTTATCACTTTGTGCTAATTTTGCAATAGACAGATTCTCGGCGTCGATGTTGATTCTAAATTTCTGGAGATAGCATCATTGAATGCAGAGGACCTTGAGATATTTTGTCTTTCTTGACTTTGATGAATTGTCATGTATGTTGCTTTCTTAGGTAGATTTATCTTGTAGATTAGCTCATATGCTTCCGTGTCTATGTGCATGTGGGTTCAAAATGCTATTGATTTATTCTCAGTCAAATGGTACATGGCTGATGTATCTTTGCTTGTTAATTGATTAAACCTGCAGTTGGATATAAATTTGGTTCAATTTGACATCAGAAACTTGAGATTGAGAGGTAACAAAATGAGTGAGATTTTTTATTCGTTACCAACTGGATGGTTAAGAAAAGGATTTCTGTCAATTATATTACTACATATGTTCACTGTACTCTTTTGTTTGACTTCATGTGTTCATCTGATGTTATTTATAGCTCCTTAGGTCAAATTGTTGATATTGTTGTAATGAATCCTCCATTTGGGACCCGGAAAAAAGGTGCAGACATGGATTTTCTATTTGTAGCTTTACAGGTAATTATGATGACATACCCTTTTTTATTATTTTGTTTAATTGGAGTAATGCTAGCTCGTTTGACCTGGTTGTCATTTGTTTCCCTCTTTTGGAGTCAGGTTGCTTCTCTGGCAGTTTATTCTTTGCACAAGACCTCCGCAAGAGATGTGAGTCGTTTGTTTTGATGTTTTCATTGACATTCTTTTGAAATTTCTCTCTCATTGTGTCAATGACAGTAAGTCAATATTCTGGTTAGTTACCGTATCCAGTCCGAAAGCACTTTGTGTACACGTGCCCAACTTCTTTTTTCCTGAGGTTCTCAACTTGGTTTTCAGCTCTTTGGTTCGTATTAGTGGGTCTTCTCTTGTTTTTCTATTGGGTGCAAAGGCATGCCTTCGGCCTCTTTTATGCTAATTATACACCACATGATATAGTGGATTCTACACAGTTTTTATGAGGATTTCTCTTGTGACAATGACCTTTTTCTGTAGTGCTTGCAGCATGCAAAAAGAGCAGCATTGAGAGACTTTGTTGCTATCAGTGCTGAGGTTTTATCCCGATGTAAGTAAGCTGGCTCCATAGTCTGTTCAAAATCGCTGTAATATGTTATTTTTCCTATGGTGGCAAAGATCGTCAATCGAAATCAGTTTGGCTGAACAAAGGAGATTGTTAATTCAATGTCAAGTGGAGGAAAGACTAATGTTGGTTCGATCATCTTTTGATTTGCTTTCTCACTCTTTATCTTTTTTCCTTGTCAGCTCCGATTCGATGTACCACAGCTATACAAATTTCATAAAAGGAGGGAGGTGGATATTGCAGTCGACCTATGGGGATTCGTACCCAAAAGTAGTCGGGGAAATAGTATTTGAAAGAGTTTTTCTGGCCTTTCTACCTATTTGTTGAGCTAACACCAAGACTATAGAGGCTCGAGGAGCTTCTGTATATTCACCAAAAATTTGAGTAAATTACTGCAATTAACTGCAGGTTGAAAATAATCATCCGCAATATTGCAAAAAATTAATTTGCGTGATGTTTCCGTTGATGCCAAAGTACTTCAGCAATCAGAATAAGCTACAAAAATCGGGAAAGAAAAAGAAAAAAGGAGAGCTAAGTCACCCCCATCGCAACAAAAAATAATTATGTGATTTCTCTTATCTACAGTAAGTTCCTGCAACATTTCTCACGCTGCAAGTTCCTAAGAGGCCAGCCTCATTTCGCTTCAACATTTCAGTTTGCATCTTCAGTGGATTCCCCAAGTGTAAATCGAACAAAACTTCGGACCTTAATGTTCTCCCCGAGAGTGGCGACAGTCTGCTTCACCAAGTCTTTCACCAAAATGTTGTCATTTTTAATAAATGGCTGCTCTAAAAGAGCGAGCTCCCCAAGTCTCTTGGAGATCCTGCCGTCAACAGTCTTCTCTCTTATGTTTTCAGGCTTGTTCAACAGCTCCTCTCTCTGCATCTCGAGCTCCTTTTCCTTGTTCACAATGTTCTCCGGGACGTCCTCAACGGAAACAAACTGCACCTGTGGGCAAGCCACAACTTGCATTGCCAGATCATCAACCAATTCCTTGAAATTTTCACTTCTACCCACAAAGTCAGTTTCACAGTTGATTTCAATCAGAACTCCAATGCGGGAATCATGAATATAGGAGCCAATTCTGCCTTCAGCTGCAAGCCGACTGGATTTCTTGTCAGCAGCTGAAAGACCTTTCTTTCTCAGATATTCTTGGGCCTTCTCAAGAACCCCTCCAGTTTCAGACATTGCTTTCTTGCAGTCCATCATCCCAGCTCCTGTTTCTTCTCTGAGTTGTTTAACAAGTGCAGCGGAAATTGTTGCTGCTGGTGGTCTGCATGAGTGTCAAAACATTTTCAGACCCATTAACCGTCCTCTGAAGAGATATATACCAGGTACAAAAATATATACATTAATGTAAATATTCATCCTCAAGTAGTGGTGTTATTATATTTTTCCTCTTTTTTTTTTTAATATATTTAGAGGATCCATTCTATGCTAATGAGTTGGTCATACTCAAAGAACTAAATAAAGGTGAAGTTATCTATTTTCTTCTTCATCCATTTAGCTTTTCTCTTCCCATTTCTCCATTTTCTTTGGCTATCTCTCTCACTTTCCTTCATACCCATCCTCTCATCATTTTTCCAGTACGATATTCTTCTTATCTCACTTCTCTATCTAGTACCACTGATGCCAATTTAGTTAAAGGGTAGAGATGTCTTAAACAATTGTTTCCTCTAATGAATACACACATAAAAAAAATTAAGATCATGTGAAACACTACATTAAGAGAGCACTTACTTCTGGGCAGTTTCATTGGCTTCTGCTGAAGCAGACTGCTTTTTTGCTGGTGCTGAAACTGGTTTTGATGCAGTTTAGGCGGCCACCTCTGCAGCAAAATCCTGACTTTTCTTTTCCAAGCTCTCACCGAGATTGTAGCGAACAAACCTTTTCACTTTTATATTTTCTCCAATAGTTGCAATTGTCTGTTTCACCCAGTCCTTTACCACAGTCTCCAATAGTTGCAACGCCAGCTTCTCGAGTCTTTTCTTAATTCTTCCTTCTACGATCTTTGATCTGATCTGCTCTGGTTTTGATAAAAGATCTTCCTTCTGCATCTCAATTTCCTTTTCCTTGTTCACAATCTCCAGGAACATCTTCAGTAACGAGATACTCTACTTGAGGGCATGCAGCCACTTGCATGGCTAAATCGTCAACCAACTACTTGAAAATATCACCCCGGGAGACGAAATCTGTTTCACAGTTCACCTCTACTAGGACGCCAATCCTGCTATCGTGGATGTAAGAACCGATTCTTCCTTCAGCTGTGGCTCTGCTAGCTTTCTTTTCTGCATTTGATAATCCTTTCTTTCTAAGGAACTCCTGAGCTTTAACAATGTCACCTCCAGTCTCTGTGAGAGCTTTCTTGCAATCCATCATTCCTACGCCTGTTTCTTCACGAAGCTGCTTCACCAGAGCTGGTGATATAGTTGCTGCAATCCATACAAAAAATGAAAGTGACTACATAACTGGAGGGAAATGTACTTAACAGTAGATTGTATACATCCAAAAAGATGTGAGAATTCAAAACGGGAAAGTCATCCTTGAATTATCAATAAAGCTACTATGTCTTTTTTATCCCAATGGCAAATATGAGGAAATATATCTAATCTAATAATTATCGATAATATCAGTCTATGGCATCAGCTCCAACCGCTAGCTATCTTATGTATCTTCTGGAATACTAATCTCAGCACTCAGTTTAAATTGTAGAAACTTGTAAAATAATATGTTCCATTATAATAGTAAAAATTAATCCTATAGAAATTATTTTAGGTTTCAACTGGTCACCTGTAGTCCCTGAGGTAGAAGGAACATCCGCTTGCTCGCCAGAGCCAGTGATGCTGCTATTTTCATCAGGTGTTGTTGTCTTGTTTTCATCTTCATCTGGTCCATCAGAAGAATTATCATTTGCTGCAACAGGAGTTTGTGTTTGCACTCCATCCTCCGCAGCGTCATTACTGATTTCACTCTCTACACCTTCACCAACAGGACTTACAGGAGATGGTAGTTGATTGGTTATTTCTTCAGATGAGTCTGATTTTCCATTACTTTCATCAGCTGAAGGAGCCCCCTCAATTATCTTATCTGCAGCACCCTCTTCGGGATCCGAAATTCCAGAACTTTCTGCTGCTTCTTTCTCTACAATTTGAGCGGCACCTTCAACTTGTAAGGGGTTAGACTCTATGCTTTCTGGTTTCTCATCATCACCGCTGATACTGGATCCAATACCCACTTCTTCTGAAGACGTCTCCTCTGCTGCTTCAACCACTGTTGAAGAAACACTGACTGATACCTCATCGCTGCTTGTCTTTGGTTTCGCAGTTGCATCACCAAGCTCACTCTCTACAGCTTCTTCACCAACAGGACTCACAGGAGACGAAAGTTGATTGGATATTTCTCCAGATAAGTCTGATTTTCCATCACTTTTATCAGCTGAAGGAGCCTCCCCAATTATCTCATCTGCAGTTCCCTCTTCAGGATCTGAAATTGTAGAACTTTCTGCTGCTTCTTTCTCTAAGATTTGAACAGCGTCTTCAGCTTGTGAGGAGTAAGACTATGCTTTCTAGTTTCTTAACATCACCACAAATATCAGATCCAACAGCCACTTCATCTGAACATGTATCCTCTGCTGCTTCAAAAACAGTTGAAGAAACACCAACTGATACCTCATAACTGCTAGGAGGTTGGTCTTGAACTTCTGGTTTATCAGACACAGTTTCAATCTGGTTGACCTGTCTTTGGTTTCACACTTTCTTTCGCCACTTTCTCCTTGTCATCCAAAAAAGCAGCAATATCCTTGTTCTTGTGGAAAGCCAGTACAAAGGGATTCGTTGCAGAGTGGGTAACACCTTGGCTAAGCTCCAGGTCAAATTCATTATCTTCTTCTTTTTTCATCGTCAAGGTAATCTGTCCCCTTGCAACACGCAATACCCGAACACTAACATCCTGACTAACCTGCAGCGATGAGCCTCCCATCATGCTTCCTAGTCCATCATCTGATTCTTCTGACTGTGGTAGGAAGCCTTCCTCACCCTCAGGGAGAGAAATGAAAGCGCCAGACCTGGTCAAATTCTTGACTGTACCCTCTAGTTCCTGCCCTTTAACAAACTTTGAGGTCTTCACATCTTCTCTTTTCTGGCCAGGCTCTTGTGTGTTCCTTCGAGCAGGCCGTGGCTTGTCACTACTAGCAGTAGCAGGAGGATCTTTCCTTTGCTGTGACTTATTGGTATTATCACTGTCATGCATAGTAAAAGAAATACGCCCTGTCTCATTGTTTGCTTCAGTCAATCTCACTGTTAACTCCTGTCCAACAAATACAACACTTCCAACATCCTTAACAAAGCTATCACTTAACCTACAAACATGCACCAGACCATCTGTGAAAGCTCCAAAATCAACGAAAGTACCAAATGGCTGGATTGACCTTATTTTTCCAGCAATGGAGTATTTAGGATTGCTGTTGAGTGTTCTAAAATACGTTTTGAATTTTTTTGATTTAATTGACTGAATTTTTTAATTTTTTATATAATGTTTTTTCCAAATATGCTTTTGAAACAAACATTTATTTATCTTCTTCTACCAAAATCAGTTTTCAAAAACAAAAAAATTAAAAATACAAATTTTTTCCGAAAAACGCTTTTCCGAAACTCAATGCCAAATATACCCTGAATGTTGCACCAGGAATCAGTTCCTCATTCTTCACTGGCGGCATTTCACTTTTCCTACCAGGTCTTGAACTGGAGCAGGATTGCCATCTGACCTGGTGGAGGATTTTTCACTTGTTTCAGCTGCTCTACTGGAATGTCTGAGGATCCTTCATCCGCAACGGTTGAGTCTGGCTCCTCTATTGCTACATCAGCATCAGTCCCTGTGGCTGACATAGTAATGATAGTATCTTGTGTAGATCTATGATGCCAAGCATAATCCCTTCTATACTTTGGAAACAATCCAATGGAAGTCAGAAGAGGTAATAATACAACTCTTTGCGAAGACAGTGTACGTTTTGGAGATTTCTTTGGCAAACTGCATAGTGTGAGATGACTGTTCTTTATTGTGAACGCAGTTGCTGGAATGAGAGAAATAGTGCTAGTAGAACAAGGGATTACAGTTGTCATTTTTACTTGAATTGTAAAGCTGAGTCTGCAGTTAAGACAAACTCTTCATCTCAATATTTACCTGTTCACAGCATAGAGACAATGAGCAAGACTTGATCAGTTTTCTCTAAAATTAAATGATATCGAAAATCCAGGTACCCACTGTGATACAATCTGGTTGAAACATGTATTTAACAATAAAAAAATATATTAGGGAGAAAGCAAACAAGTTAGCTAAACAAGGAACAATTTGCAATCACAAGGCACAAATAATAGCCCAGAACCTTAAAAGAGCATAAAAGTAAGTTATTCTGTAACGAGCTCGGAGGGGTGCAATTGGATCAAATTATCTTTAGACAAGGACAAAAGCTACATAAAATGATGTGCCTGGCTCTTGTTGTCCCACTTATGGAATTCAAAACAAAGTGCTATTTTACCCCTAGGACAAGAAATGAACAAATACTAGCAAGCCATGAAGAGGCATCATGAGCCTTGGCCTGCAAATTCTGCATTATGAATGCCACTCATGAACACGTTCTCTCAGTCCAACATCTTAAACAAGCTTTTCCAAATTATCAGCCAACTCCACCCTCTGCAGTCCTCCCCCCCAAGGTTGAGTTTTAAATGGTTATCTGGCAAGAGTTTGTCACGAAATATCTGACAAAGTAATTATACAAGGCAGCCTATCGACATTCTCTCTAACATTATAATGGATTATAGACACACTTTAATGGCCTGATAGACCTACTTTTGTCAGACTCTGGTTCAATTGTATATGGCACAACTTCAACAGAATAACTACATAAAAATCAGAGCACCCACTTTCTCATCATGATTTAAGGGTATAGTTTTACTTTTACTATCATTGTACTTGTCAATCAACTACTGAAACTGAATAATTGGTGTCAAAAGAGTATACTGATATCTCAACTCCTGGTATAATATTTTTTTAAAAAATAATAGTAAGACAGTTTAGATTGTAAATTTTTAGGGCCCCTTTACTCAATTGTCCCCTCCACTAATAATTTCTTCAATTGCAAACCGTAACAAGAACGTGACGTGCCCAGAAACTGTGAATTTTCACATTACTTTAGTCATCATCCCAAATTTCACAAATTATGAGCAGAAGTATATTGGGAATTTGTTCAGTAAATTGCACAACTTAGCCGACTTCATGATCATATTCAACTAGAGGAATACAAATTTATGCTGAAAGCAATACATGTTGCACAAAAACCTTAATATTCAGCATAAACCTCATAATTCAAATGAAATCGCTTGCATAGAAGAAGTTCTCTATAACAGTAAAGTAATGCCCGGGTATGGGACTCTTCATTCATAAGCTAGCATTAGGAAAGATTACCGTTAAGCTAAGCCAACCTTTCCTTCCCAATTTAATAACTGCCATATAGACATTTGAACAATTAGTACAAAAATCCAAGTTTTCCAGCAACAACAGGGCCTAAAAGCTAACACCCACAAGGCGAGAAAAAATCATAAAAAGCACAGGATTTTTTGTTTCAAATTCACATCAATTAATCTCGACCCAAAAGTTCAAAGTCACAGAAGCACACAAAGTAGCATCAAAAGCAATGGTCCATTAGCTGATAATCAAGCAAGAAGGGTGCCTCGCAATCTTTAATATAAAGAACAAGAAGGAAAAGAAATGCCCGAAGAAAGTATAGGTGAAGCTGATAAGAGAATTGATGATAGAGCCTATACATGGCCGGAAGAGAGGGATATGAACAACGCGGCTTTAAATCCTTATATCTTATAGCTCCAGTTTTTTTCTGGTTCCATAATCCAAAGTAGACAATCCACGCACAGCACAGCCACAGAGGCCATTCGGCTCAGCTAGCTTCAAGTAAAAAATCGACTTAACATAGCTTAGCTCAGAACAGAGAATACTGTTTTAGCCAAGCCGGCTTCTCTCTCTATTGAGCCTAAAATTTAGTTGGGGAACTAAAATTGGGCTTTTCTTCTGGGCCCATTTGGGTTTTTCTCTCTCTTTCACCTCATCTGTTAGATTGGGCCTGAATTTTGTAAGGGGTATGTTTTCTGAGAGGCCCACTTCGATTAAATGGGTTTGTTCGTACTTGGGGCTATCATGAAATTTGTGTGCAATTTAGTCTTTAACAAATCGTCTCTAAATTAAATTACAGTCAGATTTAAATAACTAGTTTTTTTTTTTTAAAAAACAATCCTATATTAACAATTACCATCAGAAAATTTTGCCCATCAACGTCTGTTGGATTAAGAAATCATGAGAATTGAGCAAGCTTTTTACTTTTTGTTTTTACCGTGTACGATCCTTTGCTTTAATTGGCCCTAACAAGCTATTTACCGGAGCCAATAACTCAATTAAGAAATAGAAAATATTACTTGTCCTAATACTTTTTGATCTAACTTGTCTCAATTAACATAAAATATTTATATTTTTAATATAAATTGAATAAAATAAATGGATGAGTGAATGAATGAATATAGTATAAATATTTTATATTAGTTAAAACAAAAGTATTGTAACAAGTAGTGTTTTTTTTTTAAGAAAATTAACTTTAAGCACGATATGATTGAGGAATCTGAACAAAGATTAAAAGCAAACCCAGCAATATAATAATGTTGTTGTATATGCTTTGATAAAAAAAAAAAAAAAAAACTCTTATATGCTACATTAAATTTTGGAAAAACGTTTTTGGAAAAAAAATTTAATTTAAGTTTTTTTTAGTTTTAAAAATTATTTTTGATTGAAACAGATAAATATATTTTTTTTTTCAAAAGCAATTTAAAAATAATTTTAAAAAAGTCGGACAATAAAATAAAAAAACTTCAAAAGTTGCTTTTAAGACAATTAAAAGCAATGCTAAATACTCCCTAATCCAGACAAATTTATCCATTCAATTAACACATTCAATACTTGTCATTTTCTCAATAATCAAACCATTATTTATTTATTCGTTTTTTTTTATTTTTTATTTTTTTTTGTCTTAAACAATGTTTCTCTTGTTTGGAGGCTCCATCAAAATACCTTGAACTATTCATTTCCTTGCATGCATTATACAAATATTAAATTCTCATTAATATTGATAAATGATTACAATGAGACTTAAACGCGAGATCTTTCTAAATTTTCAAAAATAAGAATATCAATTAAAATGCACATCAAATTATTTGTTAATTTAGAGACGCAATAAATAATTAGCATCGGCAAATGTTTATGAAATATAGTAGTTACAATTTTAATGTAACGATGCATTTTGAAAGTGTCACTGAATAAAAATACTGACGCTAAGCTATAGTGTCGCTGATAAATTTGTGACTTCAATGTTAATAATGCTATTGATGACACTTTTATTGTGTCGGTAGTATATATAGCGACTCTAAACAAATTTTTTAGCTTCTCTAAACACATTTTTTCTCCTGGTAAAATAGTTTTCTTGTGGCTAAATAAAAAAAAAAAAAAACTTTCACGTTTGTATCAAAAACAATATGTACTTTTAAATTTTTAATTAAATGAACAAATTTTTAATATTTTTAGTAAAAAAAATTGTTGAATTGTTTGAATTTTCTAACATAATATTTTTTTTCACTAAGTAATTTACTCATTAATGTTTTATAAATATTTATTTGCTCATAGGCAAAATAATATTAATATTTTAATAGTAATGACATTGATTGAACAATTTATTTGTCAGAAAATTCAAATACATTAGTAATTTTTTCTATCAAATTGGATAGAATATCTAAATTAATAAAATGTCAAATCTTATTTATTTAATTGAAAAAATTAAAAGCACATATTATTTTTAATACGAACCCTAAAAGTTTTTTTTTTTTTTCGATTGAGCCTTTTCTTAAACAATGTTAGGTAAAACAGCATCCAATAAATTAATTATTTGATTATCTCCAAACAGACAAAATCAAACACGTTTATAATGATAAATATTATTATTAAAGAGAGTTACAATGTGAACTTAATTATAAAAATTCAAAACCATGACCAAATGCATGCATGCAAGCTACAGGTTTTTGTACTTTATAACAAATTAAGTATATATTTTCTATATATAATTAATCTATATAAAATGAAATAAATAATTAATGGATTCATAAAAAAAGAAAAAGTAATGGAGGCATGGGGTGGAAGAATTAAAAAAATAGTTCATCAGTGACCTCATCATACTTGGATTACACCAAACCAATAAAATTAATCAATTAAGTTTCAAGTTTTTCAAACTCTGAATTATTATTATTATTATTATTATTATTATTATTATTATTATTATTATCCGCGAATATCTGTGCGAAGTAAAAAGTTGGCAGATGTGGGATATTAGGCTAATCATAATTAACCTCTACTATATAGTTGCATGTAATAATTATAGTAGTAGTAGTAATAATAATAATAATAATAATAGTAAAATTGGAGACTTGGCTTTCATTTTAACCTAATCCAACCTGCACATATTGGACTGTGCTTAATTAGAATTCAAACAATAAACCTATTAATTATTATGTTCAGAAAGTCATGGAAATTAAGTCTAATATATATACATATATATATAATTAATGACCTGGTGAATAAATGAATTTTGGATCTAATTCATTCCAAAAACTAGCTTAAGGAATGAAAAAATACCCAAATTAAATAGCATTTAGTTCTTACAATTAGCTAATATGAAATATCTTAATACACCCCTTTACTCTCAAAGCCAAATATATACGTATGAAATTTGAATCATAAAGTTTGCAATGATATCATGTAGATCAATAAATGAGTCTTGACCCTAACTCATTTAAGGAAAGAGGATGTCCAAACTATTATTATAAGAGCATTTAGATATGGTAAATTTCACTTATAATTCTTCAATTATATAACTGGTAACAACTCAGTATTTAAAAAATTATTTGTAATACAAAAGTACTCAAATTATGTAAATTGTAACAACTCAGTACCTCAAAAATTATTTGTAACACAAAAGTATTTCAATTTTTATTTTATAACATAAAAGTATTTCAATTTTTATTTTGTAACACAAAAGTACTTCAATTTTAATTTTGCAACTAAATAATATCATCTTTGACTGTTAGTCTCCCTAATATAAGTGTGATATAAAATATCAATATTAAATAAATTTTAATAAAATAAAATTATCTATAATATTCACGTCAAATAAATTTCAATTTTACTAACTGAGTATTATAATTAATTTTATTTTTGTTAAAATTTATCTAGATATTTCATGTTATACTTCTATTAGAAAAACTAAGGGGATTAAACCTAGCCAACGGTTCGAAATCGCCGGTTTCACGGTTCAAAAAAATTTGAACTGGACCGGAACTGGCCAGGGGACGGTTCCAGGCCGGTTCCGTCCAGATTCGACTGGTTCAGCCGATTCAAAATTTTTATTTTTTTAATATAAAATTAAATTTAATAATTGAAAATAATTTATGAGTTAAGAAATACAATTAAGGTTAAAATAGTGTATTATTTATATAAATTGTAATTATTTGAAGTTAATTGTACAAATTGAGAAGAAAATTTAAGTTAGGATAATGTGAGAAGAAGTAATAAATATTTAAGTTAAATTTGAGAAATATTTAAAAGTAATAAATTAAAAAAATTTTAAGTGAAATATTTAGTTTTAATTTTAAAAATTATTTAATCTAATTGTGAAAAAAAAATGAAAGTAATAATGTTAAAAATTTATAAGTGGAATATTTATTTGTAATTTTAAAAAATATTCAAGTTAAATTTGAAAAAAAATTGAAAAGAATATTAAAAATAATAAATTGGTTTGAACTTAATTTTATTTACCATTAATTAACTTGTCTATGTATCCTCTTTGGGTTTAGAGGAATCAAAACCTACGTAATTTTCTTACTTTTTAAATTTGTTGAGTGCTGTGTTCGGAAGCTAATTCTTTTGTCATCTTCTCCTCTTCATCCTCTACATTAACAAAATTATTATAATTTTCCAAATCCACAAAAAAATTGTTGGAATTGAAATTGCTTCTTCTACTATTGTTTGTCATTTTTTAGAATAAAAAGAGAAAAATTTGAGAATTATAGAATTTAAAAAAAATTAGAGTGTAATTAGAAAGACTAGAGAAAATTTTAGAGAAAAAAATAATTTTTTTGTGTAGTTGAGAGGATTTGAGGAAGTATGTATATAGAATTAAAAGAAAATTTGATGAAATGAAATTTAAATGAATTAAGGTATTTATAGAGAAAATTTTGAATAGTTGAAAAGATAAAAATATCCTTAAATTATATATGTTATTTTTTAGTTGTAGTTGTATTTTTGTCTTTTACTATATTTATTTTTATAAATATTTATATTATAAATTAATTTAAAAAAATTAAAAAAAATTATTGGGAAAGGGTAAGGGAGGGACCTGACGCGTGTCAGGTGTTTAGGCTGCACATCAGAATGGTCACTGACCGTTCGCCAAGTTAGGGGTTTTTTCCGGTTCCAGTTTCCAATTATGCTGAACCGGCTTGAAACCAGTCCATCAACAGTTCTGGTCCTATTCGGCCGGTTTCGAACCGTAATGGCTAGGTTTAAAGGAGGTGCTTAAGAGTACTGTTGAGTATTCCAAAAATAGGTTTTGAATTTTTTGATCAAACGAACTATAATAACCGAAGACAAAAGTACTATTTAGTTACAAAATAAAAGTTGAAATACTTTTGTGTTACAACTAATCTTTAAAATATTGAATTGTTACAATTTATATAATTGAGGTACTTTTATATTATAAATAATTTTTAGAGTACTGAATTATTACAATTTATATAATTGGAATATTTTTGTATTAGAAATAATTTTTGAGATATTGAGTTGTTACAATTTACATAATTAAAATAGCGTTGGCAAAATTCACTCCATTTAGGTATTACAATTAGCCATGTAAGATATTTCAACAATGCATTTAGCCAATTTGCTACAGTTGGCTCTGATCAGAAGAAATGAATTAATGATTTTCTCAATTAGAACAAATCTTAAAAAGCTGAATTGGGCGTCTCGACTTTAAGTTCAAGAAAGCTATATAGGACAGATCATCAAATTATCTAGAAGAACAATGTTAATTAATTGAAAAATAAACCAAACAATAATTAATTAATATTATATAAAAAGAAGATCATAATGTTCACATTATGAGGATTCTTAAACTGAAGATTAAGCAAAATAATTCATGATTTCTTAAAAATAAAAAACATCATAAAACCATATCCAAGATAGATCATAAGAGCACTGGGGATGTTGGTTTTTGCTTTCAAAGGCAAAGGAGAGACAATCAGGACCAATTGAAGTGGGACCCTTGATTGGTTTCATAAATATATTAATTTTTTTATTTTATTCTGAATTTTCATTCTTTAAAAACCCTTTCTAATCTTTAACTTTTATTTTAATTAATATATTAAAAATTTAAATTAAATAGTTTTAGTTTAGTGATTCTGATTTAATTATTAGAATTGTGAATTAAGTTTTGAAATCGAATATTCAGTCTTATCTCTTATATTAAAAAAGGATTTAATTTAAAAGTACAAAAGCATATACAAAAATTATAATTTTAATTGTAATATTTGACCCGCAAGTATTTTCATGTAATGTTAGCTAAATTTATAATTAGAGGGTTTAACAAAAGAATTCAATCAATTAAGGGCTTGTAAAATTTTATTTCAATCACACATTAAACTTTTTATTTTAATTTTGTCAAAGATATATCAAACTCTCCAATTTCGATCTATCTTAGCTAAAGTTTCCAATTTTGAATCTTTTCTGTTCAATAATTGTTTAAATAAATATTTAAAAATAAAATAGATAAAACAAACACAATTTAGAGTTAAAATTTGCTTTTGTTAAATTATTTATTTACTTGTGGAGAATTAATTAACAAATTACTGCCCATATCCAAAATTAAAAATCAAAAGAAACTGCAGAAGCCAGGTGTTGAATATGAAGGCAGCATCTCCACATGTGGGACAGGATCAGGAGCCAATACAGTTGTCTCTGCAACTCACACCCGTATCCTAATTCCTAATCAATAATCCATACATTTCATAGAGACTTCCTATTGTTATATTATAGTACAACAAAATCATCTATTTATATTAAACTTATGGATATCATTAATTCATTATTTTTTTGGCTCAGCTTTTGCAACCTTACAGAAGATCTAGGGTATCTGTAAGATTCATATCATGCATATTTGTTTATGTTTTACTATCTCTATTTTAAATTAATTGTCTCTTTTTAATATGGTACATATATTAATAAAAATATTTAATAGTATTATTTATAGAAAAAATTGTAAAATAAAACTAAATTATCTCTCTATAGATATATTCAAAATTGAAAAAAAAAAGTATATAATTCTGCAAATCTAATTAGTTTATACACATAATATTAGTATAAAGCTAAAAAACAAAGAAACATTAATATTGCACTGGATATATAAAAATAATAATTATATATATATATATATATATGTTACACCAAATCAATCAAAATCTGTTTCTAGGGTGGGTTTATATATATATGTATATAAAATAGCTTTTCTGCCCATGCATTTTTATAGTGGATATAGTTTTTGTTGGTTTGATTTCTTAGCATTGACGCTATATATTTTGCTAAAATTTTTTGGTAAAGAGGAAGAGAAAATATTGGGAAGAAAAGTGGAGAGAGAGAATAGTAATTAATGATGATTTTGGTAGTCGATTTTCAATTATTTTTTTTTTCAATTATTTAGTAATCCGAATTTATGTCAACTAAATACCTAATACAGGAGTGAATTCAAGACATCTAGCTAAAAAAAAAAAGATTTTTATCATTTCATTTCATCCCATATATACTTTAATTATTTTTATAAATTAAAAAAAAAAGAGAAGAAAGATTGCAGGTAGTAGATAGAAAAAAAAAGTATAGAAATATAGATAGCTAATGGAGAAATTAGGAATTAGTTGGATGGTTAGGTGCTTCACATGCACAGCATATATATATATATATATATATATATATATATATATATATATATTTAACAATGAAAATCTAATTAATTAACTACTTAACAATTCTGATTTTGAGATTATATATGAAAGAAATTTGAATTAGCTAATATTATGAAACACTAACTTATAATATATAGTCAGTATATATAGAGCTAAAAAGTATAAATTATAGTTTTTGGTGTGCAATTAAATATGTAAAATCTTGAATAGAAGTTAGAAATTTCAGCTAAGTTGACTGTTATGGATATGCTTCGCGAGTTGTTACCCTTTCATATCAACGTCATTTCCCTCTCCCCTATGATTTATTATTATTATGGATTTACTCCACTACTTTGAATTAAATGTTATTATTAAATGTTTAACCTCTTTATAGTTAATGGAAAAAAATTTTTACCATCTTATTTCAAAAACTAATATTATTATTATTATTGTTGTTGGACATGTCTCAATTTTGAGGAAAAGTAATGTCCAAAAATCCAAATGTTTTCAGTGATGATATTATTTAAATTTATTATATGATCAGACCATATAACTTTTATAAATAACATCAATTAATTAATATATAAAAGAACACTAATTAATGAAACTTTGAGATACATTGTACAAATCCTAAAAAGAATGTCAATGAATATTGTAAGATCGCATCACTTTCAATCTTTTCCAAGAATCTTATAGATACCCCCTCTTCATAATCTTGCTAATTAAAACTTTAGATACCAAAAGACACCCACTTACTCTTATATATATATATTGATAGGAAACTTCAGGTTGTTATATTTATTGTGAGATTATACATATACATAAATAGTTCATATATATACACTGCGATCAGAGAGACAGCGTTTTCCTAGGAATTGTATTGTTTTGCAGATCATGTGAAGTAATGCACGCCCAGTTAGCTTGCATGTGCCCACAATCTACTATAGATATCATATTCTCTACATCTCTTCCCACTCAACTTTGTCTTGGTTTTAGTTCTTTTATTTTTAGAGAGATTTTATGGTGCATCCGGTGTAATTTATATCGGATGCCTTAAAACTATTGGATTATAAATTTTTAATCTCATCCGTTGATAATGAATGATTGAGATTAAAAGTTGATGATCCAATAGTTCTAAAACACCCAGTGTAATTTATACCGGGTGCCCTCTTTTTTTATTATTTTTTTTTTCATAATTATAATTAAAGTATATTATTATATTCTTAACTTATCAAATCACACCTAATCTACAAAATCCTTTGTTTTAATTATTCTCTTGCTTTACTCCACACTTAATACATTGTTTAAATATTTATATATATAGTTTTTACATTCAAGATATATATACTATATATCAAAACCTATTTAATTACCCTAGCCCAACGTTGGTCCAAAAGAGTTGAAATCCACTCATAATAAGCGGTTGAAACTTCAAAATTTGAAATTAAATTAATTGTTGATGAGAAATAAATATCTGGGTATGCTATGATTATAATAATTTATTATAAACATAGAAAACTAGAATATTCACACGTGTCATACTACTATTAGCCTATTACTTGAAAGCTCATTAATTATGTTCATAAAAATTAGGAGACGAGGGCTAGTTTAAATTATCTCAAAACATAGAACTTTGGTCTGAATCATCTGATTCACGACATGAATTAAATATCACTTTCTTTTTCTTTAAAAGAAAAATTATAGAAATTTTTATATTTGAATATACTTAGCCCAGTATTGTTTGTCAAAGTAGACTCCCTTGCTCACAGGTTGCATCAAACATTGGTAATCCAATAGTTTTATTGCCTTGGCTGCATGCAGACCCAAATCAATTAAGTAATAGGCAAATAAGTACTGTTATATTTAAATGATACATATTAAATTCCACAATAATTTCACAAAAATATGCAAAAATGGGTTGCCCTCTTGACCTTAGACTGTGAATTAAGCTATATATATATATATTGAAAAGAAAACATAATTAGTTAATTATATTTCCAACTAAAATTACTATTAAAAATGAATTTTTTAAGCTAAAATTATAAAAGGGTCAATCAAAATGAAGTGATTTTAGTGATTGAAACTTTTTAGTGGAGCTAAAAGTTGGAGTAGAATATGCTAATAAACCTATGTAGTAGGTTTATGTATGAGGTTAAAAGCATTACCTAGCTAGCTAATATAATATTATAATGAACTTTTCATAATCACATCAAATTTTAAATAGTTAATTAAGTTAATAATTCAAATTGATAATTATTTTTTTTTATTTTAAGAGTAAGTGATTAAGTGACAAATGGAAGGTTTATGAAGGGATTGGTGGGGTCTTTGGTAATTGCATGTGTTCACATGCTTGTATAAGAAATTGGAGGATTCTTACTTTCCACCACACAACAACTCATAAAATATGACCCACAAATCATGTGTGAAACAGCTCAACTAGATTTGGTTCCCTTGCATTAATATATACTTCTTAACTTATATATCATAAATCATAATCTTTTTGGTCAAATTTAAAACTTAATTAACATTTTTATAATTATCATTATTAACTTTTTTTTGGTACAAATGTTGTAGAAGCTAGATATTAAATTCATAATTTTTCATATTTGTCATAACTATTTTATCGTAAGTGTACTGATTCAGCTAACTCCGATTTGAATAATTATTATTAACTTAGTGTATAGTTAAATTTTGCATTAAAAAGGAAATGCATTGCCTTCTCTCTTTCATTAAAAACATTCAACCAGAATTCAAATCAAGATTTGTACCAACCTTTTCGGTTATAATGCCAAGAAATTTCGGTTTCTCAATAGAAGACAATCCCTAATAAGCTGTAAACAAGATTTCTAGAATCTAGAATGGTAAAATTGCAGTTTCCTACAACTTTATTTTATGAATATTTTAATTCAATTGCTTATAGAAAGTTATATAGTCCATTTCTAAAAAAAAAAAAAAAAAAATTTAACTTAATTAGATGTTTGCAGCGTCAAACTGGAAAAGCCACATGTAAGGTGGGACCATGTAACTAATTAAGTCCAAAATTTTACACCACAATATTATTTTAATGATAATACCAAAGATGGCTCCAGAAATTTTATATATTTATTTAATAATGAATATATATAATAATAACCTTTCATTTCCATACAAATGCTTATCCCACCTTCTTTATAGAGCGTGTTGTGTTTTTCCTGTTACGATCGTGAAATTACATTAATTGATTTTTACTTTTGAAAAAGCACAAATTTTGATGCTAAAAGATTTGGAAAAAAAAATTGTCAAGAAAATTCATTAATGAATTTGTATGAAAGTGAAAGTAATGTAATCAAGCTCAAAGAGATTAAGTGGGGTATGTAGAAGAAAATTTTGACCAATTGAACTAGAAATTAAATAATTAAACGGTTGATTGTAAAAAAAAAAAATTTAAAGAACAAAATACCAAGTATAATAAATGCATGAGATTTCACATGTATCAATTAAATTTTTTTACATAAATTTATATTATTAATAAGTCAATAAATTCAATTTAGGTAAGAAATTTTCTAAATTATATTTTATCATCGGAAGAAGATAACGCTTCATGAGAGATAGAAATCATATGAATAGTTTAGATTGAACAGAGTTAATAAGGTATATATACAAAATTATATACAAATAAAATAAATACAAAATTTTTCTTAATCAAATGCATATCGAGGGAGAAAAAGAAAAGTAACAATATAATTCAAACCTGAATTGCTTAAAAATTTTCAACCAACTAAACTATACAGTGATTCCTAAATATGTGGATAATTATTATTTTTAGTATTATTGCAAAAAAATGTAGCCAAACGAGCATAACGCGCAAGATAACATTCTTGTGCAGTATATTAATCAGAAATTCAGAATTATATAACACATAAAATCAAAGACAATCGCTATCAAGTCAGAGTCTACAAAGTCCTTAGCTAAAGGGAAATATAATATTAATGAATTAATTGTCATTTATATTATAATAATAAATTAATTAAATAATTAAAATAAAATATTTATAGGAGTTCAAAAAGAATTGCAAAAGAGAAGGTGGAGAAAAAGGAGCATAAAATCTAAGTATATATTTATATTAAATCTATACACAATCTGATCCAGCGATGCAATAATTACTATAGGGAAGCAAACAGCTTAAAATGGGTATTGGAGATCTCTGATTCCTCAGTAGTTGCTGTTAATTCCCAGAAACGTTTCTCCTTTTTTCTAGTACAAGATCAGAAGAGAAAAGAACTGGGGATTTGCAAAGCTAAATCTCCTCTTTATCTCTCTTTCATCACTTTCCCCCTCTCTCTTTATCTCTGTCATAAGAAGAAGAAGATGGGGAGCAGTTATTATGGAGAACCAAACATGGGAAATGAAAGAGGAAGTGGTTCTTCAAGGAAAGGCAAGAAAAGCAATTCAGACAAGCCTAAGCAGCCACAAAGAGGCCTTGGTGTTGCTCAATTGGAGAAGATCAGATTACACGGTCAAATGGCCGGCAATACCTATCATCCTTCTCTTCATACTCCTTACCCTTCTAACTTCAACCAGGTAACTATATATCTCTGATTCTCCCGCTCTACTTATGTTCATGGATGAATTTTTTATTTTTCTTTGAATTAGTCTGATGACGAGCAGGGATGATTAGAACTAGGCATGAAGTTGGGTTTTATAGGGTTTTGAAAAGGTTATTAATTGACTTGAAAACGCCTTGATAAACATGCAGGAAGATATGAGAATGCAAACAGCTTATTCATCCGTACCATCATCTTCATTCTCTTATTCTTCATCACCTATGGCTTCCTCAGCTTCCTATGGTTTCTCCCCTAATACCATGGTAAGTATGTGTTTTAGTATGGGAAATTATTAGAACTATATAGTAAGAATTTGCATATCCCAATGTAATTATTAATTTGCGGCTTCTGATCTGTAATTATTTTAGCCAAGTAATTAAGCAAATCAATAGAACAAAATCTTGTCTAACATAATTAGCATATATATGGTTATGATAACCATTTATCATCTCCAAATGCACACAATTTGACTCTGGAATAAGTTCTACAAAATATCAAGCGAGCATCTTTAATTCATACCCAACTGCTATATTTTATAAGATCTTTCAAATTTCTCTGAAAATGGTTCCCCCTTACTCATTGACACTAACCCTAGCTAGGTCCTTGTAAGAAAATGAATGAAAGCTTTTGGATCCTCACCCACTTAATCAATCTTTTAGGTTGAGTGTTGGTGGTTAGTCAACAAATTGCCTTACTTATGAAATGTGACAATATCTTGCCTGCTGCCTCATCCTTATCATTGTTGTGATGTTAGATTGTTGCAGAAGAGGATAAGTTTGAATTTATATTATATATCTAGAAAATTTTTTTTGGTAGAATATATATCTAGCAATTTAATTCCTCTTATGCTATGCTGTGTGTGGATTTCATTAAATTAGTTTTCTAAATATTGCTCAGATGGGGCTAGGAGATTTTGAAAGAACAAACATAAGATATGGTGATTCCCAACCCTCCACCACAGCTAGGTACGTAATTAATTAAAAAATCTTTTGTTGTTTGCATTCTTGATATAAGCAAGGTTCAATTTCTTGATTAGGGTATGTTTAGCTAGGCTTCTAATAGAACTATTGAATTGGTTTAAACCAGCTGGAACCCAGGGAATAGCTTCTTAGAGGCTCAACATTTTGCACAGCCAGCTGGGGAAGCAACTAGACACCTTTTAACTCTACAAGTTGAGGTAGTTCTCTTATTCTTCATACATTTTCTAGATTGAAATTCTCTTGCCAAAATTTTAATGTGAAAGATTACATATATTTTTTTATACTGACCCTTTATTTATATAAATGGAATGGCACACACAGCCAAAAAAGAGCAAAAAGAATCGAAGCGATTCCATGGGTTCGAGCAGTCAAAATTCTGAATCAAGTGACTCTCAAGAACTAGATTTGGAACTCAAATTGTCCATTTAATAAGTCAATTTCTTCCAATCAAATGCAGGGGTTCGCCCAAATGTCTTTTAATTACATAGTACAATGAGAAGTCGATGATGACTGCACAATGATCATATAAGCAAGGTGATGAACTAGTGTGAAGTTTCATTTGCAAGAGTTATTGTGTAAAAAGTTGACTTTCTGCATAAGACAGTGAAGTTTTCTTCTTGTTCGTGATGAATCTATGGAAGCAATGATGAGAAAGTCATTACTTATTACAAATTCTTACTTTTCCATTAAGGTCTAGAACTAATTAGCTGACAGCATCTGACAAATGCTACTTTCTTGAATGGAAACAAATCTGATTTGCTGATATATATATATATATATACACTGGGGAATATTGTTTCTGTTCTCTCTTGCTTCTAATTATTCAATCTTTCAAACGTCAAAACTTCGTCAAAGAAATCAAATGGGAGACTAGCATGCCAACAAATCAAGAAAATGGAAAATCCAGTACTATTAATTGATTGCGTGATTAACATTCCTTATTCTAGGGGGGGCTGGTGTAAAATCATTATTAATAATTGTGCATAGTTTGACCGTGATAGCAAAAATTTATCAATTTAAGAGATTAAAAAATCAATAACAATCTTTAATATACAATTATTTTAAAACTCTTAAAAAAATATATTTTATTGCATTTGGAATCCTATCTGGTACATTCTGAATTAAACGGATTAATTACGATACCATATTATTATAAAAAAAAAACATCAATAATAATTGATGGCAAATCTTTTCCTTTTAGCCATTGATTGAATATGATTTGACTTAAAATTTAAGCCATTTTGCCTGCAAAATATGTATATAGAGATAGAACAATTGATTAGTACTCGGATTCTTCTGGTATTAAAATATTATCAAAATCCAAAAAGCAAGAATTGGTGTGCTTGGTAATTCTAGAAGAGAAACATCATGTACAGTACTGCAGATACATGTTTCACACCAAAAATTTGATTCTCAACTCTAATTTAATGCCATCTTGTCAATTAAGCAGCCATATTACAGTTAATGTTGTTTATCACATGCCAGGAAAATAAAAAACCCTACCATCTCTTATTATACTTTATTGTAAACATGGTTAATCGAAGGAAATTAACCGTAATTAGAAAAGATTGAAGAGCTTATTGTTATTTGCTTCTAATGGCAAGAAAGGAACGTATTCTTGCGATATAATTTGTGATTCAATGAACGTAAAAAAAATTTAAATTCGAGACCTTATAGTTCTAATTACCGCACTACTACCATTAAGTTAAAGTTTATTAGTTGTATAAGTGATTCCTTTGATTATGTTGTTTCAATCTGTAAAATTCCGTAGGTATATGATTTTGATCTAGTTCTTCTCAAAAACAAGCTTAAAAGTAGAGAATTATTTAAACAATTATAAATTTTATTAATTTTTCTATCTCATCCAATGTGAGATTTAATATCTCTCTCTCTCACACCCTAAGCCCTATGTGAAAGTACAATATAGCGGAAGTCATCTGGAGTGTGAAAATATAGCAAATCTTATTACTCATAAACCATAACTCTGATACTATGTAAAATTTCATAGATAATGAATTTGGATCTAACTTTTTCAAAAAACTAGTTTAAAGGTAGAAGCTTGTTAAAGTCATTATAAACTCTATTAGTTTTTTTATCCCAATGTTGGATTCCACATAAGATGGGATAAAAAAAATTAATGGAGTTTATAGTAGTTTGGACAATCTCTATCTTGAGTTAACTTTTGGAAAGAGTTAAATCTAAAATTTTTTATCTACCGAATTTTACATTATTATTTTCTTATTAATTATTATTATTTTTTTAATTTTCTGGGTTAAATTGGGGCCTTGCTTTTACTATAGTTCTAGAGAAAGTTGGCTACTTTAGTACTTAGTAGACCGTTTACAGCTATGAAAGGCTCTTTACAGTTATGCATCAATGGTAAAAGAGCTTTATTAATATCAATATCAATCAAAGAAAAGATAAGAAGAAAAGGAAGGCTGTTGCTGCATCGACGAACTAGAGTTCAACCATCATTATAAATAATTAATGCAAATTATTTCAATCTACTATTGTACTAATTATTATTTATTCAATTTGGGTAAAGAATCTAGAAAAAGAGAAACCAACAAAATGAAACAAAATAATTGTTTTAATATTTTTGTGACACTTTCAGAAAAAGATATGCTGCATCAAAACTGGGTTCTAGAAAACTAATCAATTTATGTAAGTTGTGAAAAATGTTAGCATTGATCGACTCTATTTAGACTATCAAACTAATAAGAGAATATCACATAAAGAGTAATTTATAAGAGTAGAATAGATTAAAAAAATCAAGTAATGTTCATTGTTAATTATAAAATGTTAAATATTTTATAACAAAAACAAAAATTTTAATCCCCATCTATTAATATAGAAACGGACAGAGTAATTTATATCTTAAAAAAGACTAATAGAGATGAAACAAATCCATAAAATTATATGGACAAATGAACTTTTTGTTGGAACTACATTCCATTTTATTAAGTCTAAATTTTTTTTTCATTAGGAGCATAATCTATACAACAAGAGATAATCATATTTAACATACATCCCAAAGGTAAATTCACACTAATATTAGTAGATGACGGCGAGAAAACTCAAATCTGAAACCTCTCATAAATCTTACAAATGAGAATATCGATCAAGACATCTTTTGATTGACATTAAGTCAAAGTTACTATATCTAGAAACAGAATATTTAATATTAATTAATAATAATTCAATCTATATAATACTCTATCTGTTCCATAATAACTGTCACTTTTAAAAAAATTTCAAATTCTATTTATCCATCGTTTTTATATTATTAATAAAAATTAAATATTTTTCCAATTTTGCCCTTATATATAATTCAAAGTTATTAATATTTTATTGAATTCAAAATTTGTAGTCTTTCAAAACCAAAGGTAAAACTCTTTTTTTTATAAATTCAAGACTAATTAATTATTTTTTAATCCTAGTAAAATTATCTTATTAAATGACAATTAATATAGAAGGGATGAAATAATTATCAAAATAAGATTAGATAACAAAAAAAATAGAAGTTTTACCATTGCGATTCCGCATTTATTATCAACAGGATATTCTCCAAAAAGAGTATATAAGTTAGGAATTAGCCTACTATATATATATATATATTTGAATTTAGTAGCCACGCAAATCAGTACTGTTTTTTAATTGAATTTTTGTTAATCAATCATTAATTTTCCTTAAACAAGAAAAACCCATCTAGTTTCTCTACCGAACATTAACTCATTGTGTGTGGTTCCTCTAAACAAGGAACAAATTTCTAAATTTGCATCTATAAAGATCCCAAGTACAATGGTTATAAAATCAGGGAGGGAAAAAATAAAAATAAAAATAAAATAATAAGCTTCCCTACTCGGAAGCTGAATTAATTTGTTTAATTCAATCTTGCAAAATGTCAAGAATGCAATTGAAATATTTGTTAATTCTCCCTCTGTTGTTTGTTTGCATTGCTGCTCATAATCTGCCAAAGCCAAATTTCTCCCAAGCAACGAAAAAAGTCCTGAGCCCCCATGAGTTGTTTGGAAATCCATTTGGAAATCCTAATGATTTTCTGAAAAAGTTACCTGATGATTTCGGGACTCCTTTTGACCCTAAAGACCTTTTACCAGAAGCTCCTCCTGTCGGTGGCGGTGGTCATGCACGTGGGTCCGGCGTTAAATCGCCGGTTGATCTTGGATATAAAGGAGAATGGGAGCTGGTTTCTCAGAATTCTGGAGTTTCTGCCATGCATGGAATCTTGCTTCCTGTGGCTAACAAAGTTCTAATGTACGATGCCACCATTTGGAAGATTTCAAAAATCCAATTGCCTAATGGTGAATGTCGTGTCCTTAATGAAACCACTGGTGAGAAGGATTGCTATTGCCATTCTGTCTTATTTGACATTGACACCTCCGAACTTACACCTCTCGAGGTAATAATTTGCTTGTTTCTTATGTCCGTATGACATTAGGTTTGAAAAAAATCATTTTTTTAAAACATTTTTTATTTTTAATTTTTTAGATTTTGAAAATTATATTTGAATATAAGCAGAGATAAATAAATATTTTTCAAAAAACAACAGTCTATAAGAAAATCAATCAATTAAATAGAATAATTTTGAATTACCCAATAACAATTCCAAATATTTCCAGCTTGAATCAGTCTTGTTGACCATGTAATTAAATTCATCATCGCTTAAGCTCAAATATTTTTTGAAATTGCTATTGACATGGAAACGATTCTCTGTCGCAGCTCCACACAGATACATGGTGTTCGTCAGGAGGTCTGGATATTAATGGGAATTTAGTGAGCACAGGTGGATTTCAAGGTGGTGCAAATACTGTTAGATACCTCAACAGGGCAGAAGGAAGTAACTGGAGAGAATACCCAACTGCACTTGCAGATCGTAGATGGTAATTAATTAATGACATGAACATTCCATCTTTCAATTTATTTTATTTTGGAGTCTTACTTGCATAAATCATCATGTTCATGATTTTATTTATAATCAGAAGCCACAATGTATTGTCACTTGAAAAAATTAAATTTTACAATTAATTTTATTTCTATAAAGCAAATTACTTTATAATATATCATATTCGGGTCATGAAAAAAAAATTTGTATTATACAAATACATCTTGTTGTCATTGAATTTGTCTAAAAAGGGCATTGAGTTGAAACTCTCAATAAAAAATTTTGTAAAAATCAAGATTTTGACTCACATTTTTGTGTGGCGTTGTGGTTTGGAACTCAAGGTACTCAACGCAAGCAACATTGCCAGATGGTAGATTTATTGTGGTTGGTGGGCGAGATGCCTTCAGTTACGAGTACATTCCGCTGGAAGGACTATCCAATCCGAAGCCTTTCTACTTCGAGTTCCTTCGACAGACCAGCGATCCTGAGGAAAACAATTTATACCCATTTGTCTATCTCTCCACTGATGGCAATGTCTTTATCTTCGCCAACGCTCGCTCTCTCCTCCTCAATCCTATCACCAACCAAATCGTCAAAGAGTTCCCTGTTCTTCCCGGCGGCCACCGCAGCTACCCTGCCTCCGCCTGCTCCGCTCTTCTCCCTATCAAGCTTCATGCCCTGAATAACCCTGTAATCCCCGCAGAAGTCTTAATCTGCGGTGGCTCTGCACACGCTGACGCATATTCCAAGGCTGACCATAAAATTTTCTACACCGCTCTTCAAGATTGTGCAAGATTGAAGATCACAGACCCAAATCCTGTTTGGAAAAGAGAGCTTATGCCTACTTCTCGCATTATGGGTGACATGATGCTTCTTCCTACCGGTGATGTCCTCTTGCTCAATGGTGCTAAACGAGGAGCTTCAGGTTGGGGTTTCGCTCGTGAACCCAATTTCACACCAGTTCTATACAACCCTAGAGCTAAAAGGGGCAACAGGTTCACCGAGCTAGCTCCTTCAAACATCGCCAGAATGTACCACTCAATCTCTGCAGTTTTGCCGGACGGGAAAGTCCTCGTAGGCGGTAGCAACACCAACAATGGCTACATTTATGATGCAATGTACCCAACCGAACTGAGAATTGAGAAATTTTCACCGCCTTATTTGAATCCTGCAGTGGCAAATAGGAGGCCAGTGATTCAAAACATGGTTGACAAGCTTGTATACGGCGGAAGCTTGCTGATTCAAATCAAAATGGATGGAGCGGAAGTGAATCAGGAAGACGTTAAAGTGACAATGTATGCTCCTGCTTTTACTACACATGGAGTTTCCATGAATCAAAGGCTTATCGACTTGGGATTGAACTCAGTACAGACAGATCCCTTATCAGGATTGCACAATATCTTGGCGGTGGCGCCGCCTAGCAGCACCATTGCTCCGGCTGGTTATTATATGCTTTATGTTGTTTATCAAGGAGTGCCCAGCGTTGCAAAATGGGTTCAGATCCTATGAATTGCTGATTCATAAGGGACCTTCATATATAATTCGTTTTCTTTTCCCTTCTTTTTGTGTTGCATAATTCTTCAAGTCCGTTCCCTTTTTTTTTTTTTTTTTTTTGTGGAGTGTATGATTCCTTTTTCCTCCTAATTCTACAATTTTTTTTTTCAATTGGGCGCTAAGTGCTATATATGTACTCATCATGGGAATTTGGGAGTAAAACCTGCTTCTTTGTTGTACTGGTGTTAGAATTGTCTGCTTTATTTGTTTAACACTTAATATTTATATATAAACCTGTGTCAGTTTAAACATCAACCATATGTTTATGCAGTAGTGCTGTCTCATTAACAATTTCATATCTATTCCGAGTATTTCTACGACTGCCCCAAACTTCTAATCGTATATTGTATTAATTTCGTAAATAGAATATGAAATATTAAGATAAATTTGGGGACTCAAATGAAATATTAAGTAGCTTTTTTTGAAAGCAAAAAAAAAAAAAAAAAAATTGTATTAATTTAATACACAGAAAATCTCTGAAAAATTATTATTCAACACAACAGCAGTTGAATTGCGAAACTTAATGAATATGTCATAAGACTTCTCTTGTATGTCTCTTTCGGCTATTGCGAGACATGCACGTCCGCATCACACAGCTGGCCCAGCTCTCTCCACCTTACGTGTCAACAGCCTTGCTCACGACACTTGCCTTTCTCCTACTCGGGCCCCGTTGCAGCTCGGCTTAAACCATCATGGAAACCTTCAATCTCCTTCTTTTATGGCTTTGACATCTTCAATCTCCTAGTATTATGCCTTTTGAAATTCTCAACAAATACTGAATATTACCACAGTTTTACCTATCGCCTCTTTAAACAAATTAAAATTCATTCAGGTTGCATCTATTGTAGCGGTTTCTAGTTTCAGAAAAGATTAATAGTTGAAGAGATATGCCATAAATTATTTCAGGAAGAGCATAACTTTGAACCTTTATTAGCATTTATTTTTCCAACTACGTTAGATTGTTCTTAATAATATTTTCTTTTTGTTTCTTTATATGAAAGTCAAATACCTTGAAACAGTCAACATATTAGGAAGTCGCCCTTGATAGATATTATACAAAGCTGTATAAAGAACTCAGTAAAGCACTGATTTCAACACTGCAGTTCAGGTAGAAGCATTGGGGGTTGAAATGGCAAGTTCAACAAGTTTGTTGATATCTCTGTTTGTTTTCATAACAGTAGTTGATCTGAGTCTAGTTTGTGCTAATTTCACCAAGAGCATGTACTTCTACTGGGGTAATCCGCGTTCTGCAATTCTAGGCAATGGTAATCAACTTCAGCTTGTATTGGATCAAACATCAGGTAATAATATATCTATAAATACTTCTGGTTCTTCATGATTTTGCACAATGTAATTGTAAACATGGGATAAAGACTAATTATTTGCTTCATAAAAATAATTACTTTGGATTTCAGGTTCTGGTGTTAGATCGAAGGCATCATTCTTGTTCGGAAGCATTCAAACGTTAATCAAGTTGGTTCCCGGAAATTCAGCTGGAACAGTTACTGCCTACTATGTAAGAACAAATAATTTGACAAACATACAAACCCTTCGGGAACATAATATTCTCATTTCACCACTGTGAATTTTATGCAGGTAGGCTCTAGTGGGGACCGGCATGACGAAATAGACTTCGAATTCTTAGGGAATGTCTCAGGACAACCATACATTATCCACACAAACATATACACCCAGGGAAATGGAAACAGGGAGCAGCAGTTCTACCCCTGGTTTGACCCAACTGCTGATTTCCACAACTACACCATTCATTGGAACCCTTCTACGGTTGTGTAAGTTAGCAAACTATATTTGCCCAACTTCTGTTCCACTACTGCTTCAGCCTAACTCAATCTTTACTGCATAAAAATTGTATATGAAAGATTCAAAACCTACTTAACAAAGTAAAAAAGGAAATTCTCATCACAGTTAATTAGTTTGCCATCTAAAAAAAGGATAATACTTCTCTTCTGAAAGTTCTGCTATATAAATTGTTATGCTGCCATCTATGGCATCGTTAATCTAGAAGCTAAATGACCCCCTAACCTTTATATTCATCACTGCAATTTTTCAGGTGGTATGTTGACAGTGTGCCAATCCGTGTATTTCGTAACTATGAGAATGAGGGTATAGCTTTTCCAAACAAAAATAGGATGAGGGTTTACTCCAGTCTGTGGAACGCTGATAACTGGGCAACTAGAGGAGGCCTAGATAAGATTGATTGGAACAGTGAGCCTTTCATAGCAAGATACAACAGTTTCAGGCCAAGAGCCTGCAAGTGGAGAGGACCAATCAGTATCAGCCAGTGCGCTTTAAACACTCCAGCTAACTGGTGGACATCGCCAACACACAGCCAGTTGAGTTTTGCCAAACTGGGTCAGATGAAGTGGGTTAGAGACAATTACATGATATATGACTATTGTAAGGACACTCGAAGGTTCAACGGACAAATGCCACTGGAATGTTTCAAGCCACAGTTCTAAAATCAAAGTGCCTGGTAAGATCTCCAATGAAAGACAAATAATGCAGCAGCTTAGTTTTTCTCCTAACTACTAGCATACAGCAGAGAAATAAATTTTGTAATAGATTTTCTTCGTGTTTTGATCATAACAATTTTGCTCGTTTCCTTCATCTTTGTGTCTTGATCATGTTGATTTCATTCTTTTACAATCTTTTTGTTTTCACTCAATACATCAATGAAAAAAGCAGTTGAGTTATGGAATACAAATTACTCAATACATCAAATAATACAATCATTACAGAAAAATAAAATCCTTTAAACAGGGCAACAGACATTGAGCATATGATGTAAACGTCTAAATCATAGCATATTGAGCAAAATCAGGACTCTTAAACCAAAATTAAGATCAAAGAAAACTTATTATCTTTACCATTATTCTAATAAGCAAGTAGACATAGTTTTTTGAAAGGTATCAGTTAAACAAGCATTAAGCACCGAGAAGTGAACAAAAAAAACAACCTTGATTAGGCTAAAGACAAAATTGAAGATCTAAGCCGCCTTCACAAAATGGAATTAGTAGTGCGAAAATCAAGAAATAGATTAAGAATTACGGAATCACGTAATACAAAGCCAAATACCATTCACTATAAAACCCGTACCCAGCAGTGCGAAACCAATTTTTATTTTTTCTCAAGAAAGAATGCCGAACACAGCAGTAGCGGCAAATGTTGTCGTGTTGGTGACGGGAACAGCAAGAGATATCGGCGCGTCGCTTAGAAAAGAGCAAAGAAAGTGGCAGAGGTGTGAGATTGAGCAGGAAGGGAATAGAATATTGACAAAACAAGAAAACTTTGCGATATTTGGAATTATCGAGCATCTAAAAATAAATTTGGAATTTTTTTATTTAATTTAATAATTTATTGTTTATTTTTTAATAATTTTTTTATATTTTTAAAAAAATTATTTATTTATTTATTCCTATTAAAAATAGTTTTCAAAATTTAAAAAAATTAAAAATATATTTTTTTTCTAAAAAGTATTTATTTTTAAATGCAATAACAAACGGAGTTGAACAAGTTTTACTGGTTGTTTAGTATATAATATTAACTTTTTCAGTTATAATATTATATCTCTTAGGTAAGAATTATTACAATATTCTACAAGACAATCATGATATTTTCTTTATTTTTTTTATCCATTATAATTAGGAATGAGTAAAATTGAATCAAAATTAAAAATTGAATCGAACTAATTTCAATTCGATTTAATCGGTTCAATTTTTAATTATTTTGATTTGATTTTTAAAGTATTAATTAGTTTGGTTTAAAAAGTCATAAAATAGAAATAATTGAATTGAACGATTAAAATAGAAATATTTTTTACATATATATATATATAATTTACTATATATTAAAAACATATAATTATATAATAATATATAATATTTATATTTTAATATATTATATGTTATTTAATTATATTTTATATTATATACAAAATCGAATTAACCGAACCAAACCAATTTGTTCGGTTTAGTTAGATTCAGCTTTAATTTTAATTCAATTCTGTTCGGTTAATAAAATTTTAATAAATTAGTTTTCAATTTTTTTAATTCAGTTTTCAACCGAACCTATCAAATGCATACCTCTTATGATAACTGGAGAAAGGGGATTAACTATGCTTATTTTTTAATATGAAAAAATTATATAATATATATTATATACTGAATTTTGGGCCGCCGATGCCGGCGGGAGCTGGCAAATAAAGGGACAGTTCAGCCCCTCATTTATAGATCATAGCTTCCTTTTGTGGGCCATAGCCCATAGCAAAACTCTCAGCCATGATGCAATCCGCGCCTTTGTCATTCTCTTTGGGCCCCCTTATGTCTCCAGCCACCTCTTCTTTAAACTATTCATTAGCCAATCAGATGCTTCCATCTCATAACAATTAGTACTGACCAAATGCTTTTCAGCTTTTGTTTAATGTTGACGCGCATACACACAGATAGTATAAACCCGACCTCATAGAATAAACCCCGACCTGGCGCCGTTGGCCATAGCGTACTGCCATTCCTCGCAATATTACCCCGCCATCCCATTCCACTGTGTATCAAACACAAATCATTTAATTTCTGCTGATTATATGAACATATTGACAGAAATACCCTTCAAAATAAGTGTGAAAAAAAGAGTTTAGCCTGGCAAAATTGTCATTGGCCAACGGACTCTCACCTAACCTAAATCCCAAAACCACCCCTCCATGTTTCCTTCTTTATCGTCTCCAATCCATAGCCACGTCTCATTTTTCTGTGTCGTCTCGTCTATTGCCGATTTCTTCTTTCTGTGTGGTTTCACTTCCGCACAGATTTTCCTTAACAGCCAAATCTGTTCTTATTACTATCGAATTGCTATTAGATCTTAAAATATCCACACAACTTTCTCTCAGTCTATTTATCTATTTCTGCTTTTCATGCTCGTTAGATTTCATACGCTGCCTCGATTTATAGCAGTTGATTAGAATCTCATGGAACGGATCGTCGGCGGAAAGTACAAGCTCGGCCGTAAGATCGGCAGTGGATCCTTTGGCGAAATCTATCTCGGTAAGATAGAGCTTTGATTTCTAATTTTCTTTTGTATTTTACTATTGGTGATAGCTGATTTTTAATTTATCGATGTTTTTGCAGCTACGCATATCGATACATTTGAGATTGTTGCTGTTAAGATTGTAAGTTACTAAGTTTCACCTTTTTTTTTTATAACTTTTCTTTCGTTCAATTTGGGCTGCTATATAGAAATCAGGTTTTGATCATATAACCTATTGTAGTAGTTGAAGCATGCCGTGGCCTGAGCTTACAAGTGGAGCTGATGCTTACTTGAAATCGTAATTCAATTGAATTTGCTGTTTTATGTCATTCGCAGGAGAATAATAAAACAAAGCACCCGCAATTGCTTTACGAAGCCAAGTTGTATAATCTTCTGCTTGGAGGCAGTACGTAGCATTCCTTTTTACTGAATTCTAGCTCAGTTGTAGCAATTGGAATTTAGTCTGCTAAATCTGCATCTCATTTTGCAGGTGGAATTCCTGGCATAAAATGGTCTGGTGTTGACGGGGAGGACAATGTACTGGTCCTCGATTTGCTAGGGCCGAGCCTCGAGGACCTCTTTGTGTATTGTGGAAGGAAGTTCTCGCTTAAGACAGTGTTGATGTTAGCTGATCAAATGGTAAGTTCTAGCTTGAAACACTCTGTTGGCACTGAAAGGTCTTTTTTCCTTTTTCCCCTTTCCCAACTTTTTGTTTTCTTGCAGATAACAAGAATAGAATACGTACACTCTAAAGGATTTCTGCATAGAGATATCAAGCCAGATAACTTTCTCATGGGTCTTGGTCGGAAAGCAAATCAGGTGATGCTCTTGTCGTATTTGTTTATTTATTTATTTTTTTGTCGAATGGATTTTTGGTTTTGTGCCTTCTCAGTTATCTAGTGTCTGCTAGTTCATGCTTATGTTGTGTATCAGGTTTACATAATTGATTTTGGCCTTGCAAAAAGATATCGAGATGCCACAACCAATCGTCATATTCCTTACAGGTAATCTTGTAGTTTAATTTGCCAATTATATTTCCTTCTCTCACATGACGTGGGCCAAATTTGTGCTCCATTTGTTTCGAGTCATGAAATACATGCATGATGCATATCTTTGGTTTAATTTTTTTTTTTGGAGGGAACTTCGTTCTGATGGATCAATGGGATATAATCAGTCTCTTACCAGTCATCTACTTTTTCAGGGAGAATAAAAACTTGACAGGAACTGCTCGTTATGCAAGTTGCAATACTCATCTTGGAATTGGTAAGCAATGAAATATCAAGTATTACCTCTTGGTTTCTGATATCTCTCTTTTTATTCCTCAGTCAATATTTATATCTGTATCAGTCAGTTTGTATTAAAACTTCGATGTAACTATATCTCATTTTGGGTTAGTAAGCCCTTGTTTTGCCTCATTTGTGGCCTTTGTTGCAGAGCAAAGCCGCCGGGATGATTTGGAGTCACTTGGCTATGTATTGTTATATTTTCTGAGAGGAAGGTATAATGTTATTTAGCTGCATTTTCTTTAAAAAATATTATTTAACCATACAAGTTATGCATAATTCTAAGTTTCGAAGTTTTAACTATGTTTTATTTTAAAGTATTGTGATAGTCAAAGTGATGAGACTCCCATTAGCTTATTTTTTTGGATTATCATTTTTATCTGATTTCAATATTTCTATCTTCAGCCTTCCATGGCAGGGTTTAAAAGCTGCAACAAAGAAGCAGAAATATGACAAAATATGTGAAAAGAAATTATCAACTCCTATCGAGGTGAGTGTCTACCATTTGGCATCCATTTGAAACGGTGAATTTGTGGGTATGTACTGAAAGTTTGCTTCTCTTATATTTTAGGTTCTATGCAAATCACATCCGGTTGAGTTCGCGTCATACCTACATTACTGCCACTCGCTGACATTTGATCAGCGACCTGATTATGGATTCTTGAAGCGCCTGTTCCGAGATCTGTTTGCCCGTGATGGTATCAGTTGACTAATTAGCTCTCAAATAACACATTAGTAAAGCAACATCATATTTCATAAGCTATACATTATTACAACCGCATGCTGAACCATGATTCAGTGCAACATGCTCCTGCCCATCTCTTTTATAGTTGAGATAAAATCATTATCTATTTAGCATTTCTCTAGAGAATTTTATTTAAGAAAGAATTGTTTTAAAATGCATTAGACTTGATGAAGACAATGCTTCTCCTTTGGTACCCCAGAATTATGAGTCGAACTTTATCGATTCTTGAAAAAATGTCTCAAGCAATGTCTAAATCTAAGTGTAATTGTCCCTTTGTTTTTTTTTTTTTTTTTTTGGCAGGATATGAATTTGATTATGTATTTGACTGGACCATCATAAAGTACCAGCAGTCACAAAAGAATAGAAGTCAACCTCGTTTATCTGTTAGTATCTTTGGCCTTTGGTTTCATTTTGTTATATTTACTGTTTACTTTTAGTTTCTTCCTCTACTTCTTTGGCACTTTCTCAGTAGTATGTACTTTTCTATTATTCCAAGCTTCCACTGTGAACGGTTTTGCAATTTTTATAGTTTGAGATTGGGATCATTTCTTATAACAAGGTTGAACCAAAATGTTACAGCCAGCTCCTGGAGCAAGTGGCAGTCACATACTGCCAACAGATATGGAGAATCATCAAGGTTAGATACTTCTAATCATCTATCTGCATTTTGACGATTGAATCTGATAAAGTATAATTACTAAAGAAGTTGCAAGGTTGATTATGAAGAGAGATTATTTGGAACTTCAATGTAGTTCTTCCTTCTGTATTCAATTTAACACGAAATACTGGTACTAAATTTTTGAGTGGCAATTAAGAAGTCATCTACATATTTTAAATTGTATTTATTCCAATTATTCTTCTGGAAAGTGAAGAACAAGAGAATTGTCTCACTTTACATATGCATCAAGAGTTGTGGATTGCTAGATAATTAACTCTTGAATCTCAATCATGAAGAATACTAAAAAGATGGGAAGAAATCTTACCTACATCTGTGGATATTTGGTCAAGGCTAATTTTTGGTTATCAATGTTAAAGATTATGTTAATTTTTTTAAGATATTGCTATTATTGATTTGTTTTTAAAGTAACATTGTCACTCTTTCTAAATGGCAGGAAGCAATAATGCTCCATACTCCTCTGACTTGATACGATCTGCTGGTCCTCCTGTGCGCATGCAATTCAAATCAGCATTAGGCAAGAATTTGAGCCCTGATAATCACATTGAAAAGAATGTAAGTCCTACTCTGTTTACAGTTGAACTAAAGGCATACAATAATTACAGTGGGAATTGATTTCTTGACAAATGAAAGTTCTTGAAAACTTCACTTTTTTTGGAATATATTGTCATCTGGAGGTGATTTTTCTTGAATAAAGTTTAGTTTCTTATGGAAACTTTTTCCCAAACTGGATTGCTATGAATGTTATTTTGCTGCATTATATTGCTAATATATCATATATATTTCTGTGTAGATTGCAAACGAAGGACACATACCCTCGACTTCATTTTCATTTGCTGGAACCTCAAAAAGGAATGCTTCAAAACCTGTTTTGCCTCCTGAATCTGCTAATCCTGGTCAGGGTCACAGCAGTAAAATTGGTCATTCAAATAGCTGGATTTCATCGTTGCAACGTATGCATTCTGCCAAGTGATTGACATGGTAATTTTTGTCGCCATACATTAGTAGTGTGTAGAGAAGGATATTAGTTTTCGAGAAAGCTTACTGTGATGTTTAATATTATGGTTGACATTTTTTTTTTTTGAAAAGGAATAAGAGATTTCATTAAGAACTTAAAGCTACATAACAAGGATTGGAACTCCATAGGCAGGTAGTCCCAAAACATAACATCAGGGTCGACAAAATTATATGCATTATGTTTTAGCTATGGATACGGTGAAGACGATTCTAGTGATACATCTATTGGAAGCGACAAAATATTTGGTGAATGGAGTCATACTTTCAGCCATATATCTGTTAAAGAAGTTTCTGGTGATGCATTGAACAGGCTCCAATATGCTTGTTTCCACTACGAAAAATCAGCTGGGACTATTTTTCCTTAAGGTGACTACAAACACATTGGTTGGTATGGAATGCCGACTACCCATAGCTTGGTCAATGTACTGTACATAGATATCATGAATGAATATTATACGACTGTATTTGTGGTTCCATGTAATGTGAAGCTTTTGCCTCCTTTTCCCAACTTCTAGGTGAATACAGTTCTGATTTGCCAAATGGTTGTTGTTAACAGCATTTTTTTTTTCTAAATTTTGCTTCATTAAGGTTCCATGTTCATGGTGTACTCTGCCTATTTTGATATCATGGTGTGGAGTTTTGATAACCTAAAGAGTATTTTCTCTTCAATTACCAACTTTCTTAATTCTAATGTAAATAGTGTGATAATGATTAAGATGCTCATAATTTATGTTACACATGAGGTGCCCCATAGTTACCTATCGTTTGAAATTTCATATATTAACTCTTTCATGCTAATAAATTGATCCTTCATAGATTGATCATGTACTTTATATTGCTTCAGTAAATGAAAGTTGTTAAAGGATGTACATAATTATGGACATATATTAGATATAACGGAAGTTAGAAAATGTTTTATGCTCTAAGATATACATGTTATGCATTTAAACATGAATGACTTTCTAACCTACATTTTCACATAAGGATCAAAATGTTTTGAACGGTGATCTTTTTTTTTTTAATATTATTTTCTTCATAACCTTTTTTTTTTTCAATTTATTTCCTAACTGTGCTTGTCATTTTTTCATTAGACCATTTTCTGATTCTGAGGTAACAAAATGAAATTTGCTTGGTATCTGCCTTTTGCAATGTTTCTTGTGAGATTACTTCTCCACCTCATTTCCCTACAGAAACACTTGCTTTTACCAAAATGAAATTTGCTTGGTATCTGCCTTTTGCAATGTAATCTATTAATTAATGGGATTTCATACTGTGATGTTCTTGGATCTTTTTCATGACTCGAATTAGATAGATAAGATACAAAGTGCCCATCTTTGCAGATCTGTAAAAGAATGCCAAGAGTTTTGGACTTTTTTTTTTTTTTTTTTTGTTGCTTGGCATTCATGTTTCTGATATTTCAAATTCAGATATGCTCAATTCATGCAAGATTTGATGTGGAGATGATTTATTCTATTGTAAAAAAAATTTCAGAGTTTTCTTTAGTATCGTGTCACCTCACCTAAGCATGCAACTTTAGAAGAGCTTATAATTATATAATATCATGTCATATAGCAATTACAAATAACACTCTCAATTGTTAGTTAATCATTTGTAACTTGCAGGATTGTTTTTCTCCTACAGCCTTATCTGAAGGAATGTTTATATTGGTGGGCTATCATTCATGGATGGTATTTGAAGATCATAAAAGATATTGTTCTGGATTCTCACTGATGGACATCTAGGAAGACATTACCTAAACGTCAACTGAGAAACAAGACATTGAAATGATATTGATTTTGGTGCTACTGTTTCGTGTGTATTTGGATCTGTACTGCAGGTTGCTTATGGGATGCATGCATAGTTTTGTTGCATACCAATTCAAATGATAAATTGGATTGGTTGTACTCATGTGAAGTAGAAGTAAGCCTGTGTCAGATACAGCCAATTACCTGAGCTGTAAAAATCACCAATACACGGTAATGCTGCGAGTTATGATTTTGAAATATTTTGATACTCATAATTTCAGTTGCAATTACTTGCCGAAGTTGCCAAAATGGGGATGAATAGTGGATACTTTCACATTTATTTGGTGTCTTTGTTAAGTGTATTGGACGAATTACTTCTGCAAGATATCTATATTTTTGGGAGGACTCCAGCTTGGTCTAATTACAAGATATGACTGTTCTTGATTACTAAGGTATGGCTGTGATGTTGCGCTCTGACAAGGCTAGTTTTATCAGGTAAGTAAAATTACTGTGTTTTATTAGGAAGCATGGATTATGGAGTTTCATTCATTTTTCATGGTTGCGCTTTTAGACCTTAAAGCTCATATGTGATGGTAAGTTTACACTTGGAATCTTTAGCCACAACAATTATGGTAGTATGATTGAAGTTTCTTAACTTTTAGCGGGTATCAGCTCTTTGATGATGTACTTCCATTCAGAGTTAGTACTCATCAAAATGTGATTTTTTTATGATGAATGCTATGGTTGTAAGCCGCTTGAAGGGTTTGATGTTAGGTCTGGATTTGATGATAGATTCTATGGATGTCAAAATGGTCATGACATGTGAATTCGATACGCGAAACACATAAAGTTAGCAGATTGGTGTTGAGCATAAACAGGTTCGTGTCATAAACGGGTCGATCTGTTTATGACACGACTCAAATCGGGGTCGTGCCATGGGTTGACTTACAAATCCATTACAATCTGTTTAATTTTTTTTGTGCCGTGTCAATCCAACTCAATCCATGTATAACACGTGTAAGTTTATTAAAATATCAAGGTTAAGTGTTATTTTACAAAAAATAACATTTAAATATCACTTTCATATTTTTATATCATGTTAAATGACTCAAAAAAGTATAATTGTATCGTATTCTGTCATGTCAAATGACCCGAAAAAATATAATTGTATCATGTTTGTGTTAAATTTTATGATCCAAATACAATACGAAAGTTAATTGTATTATACTTATCGTCTTCGTATAATCCATTTAATTTTTATCATTCAGATTAATAAATGGATCGTGTTTGTATTGAACCTAATTGTATTACCATAATGCCTATTAAACCACTTTGACTCTCCTAATTCCTATTTTGATGAATGTTCGAAGTGAGTTGTGCTGGACACAATCACTTAAACTAGCGGGTGAATTTTTGCAAGATGGTTAATATTTATATTAGCTTATTTATATTTAAAATTTAAGGAGAAAGAGAAATGCTATAAATATTTTATGGTGCACTTTTCATTGTATATTTTCAACGCTAAAAAGGTATTTTTTTCATTTATAAAATATTATTTATTTTTATATAAAAAGCTAGTGCTTTTTTTTTTATTGGTGGAATGGAAAAACAATGTGCAATCTTATAAGGGAAGGTCCCTGCGTCGTTACTTACTGACAACTGTACTTTCAGTTGAATTCAGCATATATAAGTCATGGATAACGCATTGACTCAATAAATCAAGAAAGTACGAATATTAAGTGAAATATTTATTATTTGTTTTGAAATTGTCCGATCAAATTCTCGCAGTCGATAAAATCACACTAGTGATCTAGGCTCTCAAGAGTCGGCTGCTCGTGATGGGGAAATCATAACTCATTACCCCATTTCACGAATGTCAGGCACAATTCTCCTCCAATACAGTAGCTACAAAATTGGAGGGTAACTGGTCCCAAAAACTGTATCAAACGTAAAATCGAGCTGGTATAGAGTGAATTGTACATACAAGTAAACATCGAAGATTCCCATAAGCTATAAGTTGAAGGAAGGTGCTGTCTCGATGCAATTCAACCTGCAATGCAAACCGCATATTAGCTTTACAGATATCTGAGTTGCAAAACTGAAACTGTCGCGAGAGATTATGTACCTTCCATTCCCAAAATTTTCTCCTATAGATTCTTGGTGAAAGAAGACTTGTTCATACTTGAATCAAATCTTGCTTTATTATTTATAAGGCAACTTCCACAGGGCTTAGTCATTCGGGATACACAAAAATGGGCCTATCAAAACCAATGTTGCTGCCTGCCAGGGCTGAAGTTATGTCTTCAACCTTTCTAAATCCAATCTGCAAGTGTTCAACATATCATCGAAACATCTAAATTGGTGATGTAGCAGACCCACAAAAGATGAGACGTGTTCTATCTAGTCAACCTTACTTTGATAAATAACAGAAGCATACCTTATCTAGAAGAATCTCCTTAAAATGCTGAGGATGGAAGATGATACTTCGATAATTCATTGCTGTTGTCCGCACGGGTCGGCAAAAATGCCTCAGCAAACTAGCTAAAACAAGGGGCTTAAAGATAAAGATGTGAAAATAAATAAAGGCGGCAAACTTGGAACAATTTTTCCAACCCAATGATCATAGAGAGATTTTTTGTGACAAAAAGAAGTTTGCCGGCGTGCAGGTGGCCAACTGCAACATACGTCATTTTTTTTCATAATACTTGTTTCAAGGGAAAATTACTATTTATCTCATATACTTTGACATAATACATTAATACTCCTTGAAGTTTAAAAAAATATACTATTTACCTCCCTTATAGTTTAATATAATATACTAATACCCATTGAAATTTAAAAATTATGCTATTTATCATCTGAACATTTGATATATTGCACTAATATCTCCTAACAAGTTTGATTTGTTATACTAATATCTCCTTGAAATTTGACATATTATACTAATATCCCCCTGAACAAAAGAAAATATTTTTTCTCACTAGCAATAAATGTTTTAAAATTTAACAGAATGACTATATAGTTTAACAAAAAATAAAATAGAAGGGGCAAATAATATATTTTTCAAATTTTAGGGAAGTATTAGCGTATTATATCAAATTTTCAGTTGTTCAACGGCTCCCTCACATAGTTCTTCTGAATTTCAAATAGTATCCAAAATCCTTTGTTTTCGATTATTTAATAAATCACTTAATGGAAGTAGATTATCTTTCCATTCATTGCAAAACTTCCATGATCCATTCCCGAACAAAACATGAATCTTTCTATTCATTTGGCTATCACGTCCAATTTTTTCAATTACTTATGAGGAAAATCCCTTTTTTTTTTTATTGAAATGAGTCTATCCTCTCTTCTCTATTCATAATTCATATTCCAAAAAAAAAAAAAATTGAAACTAATCACTAATCCAAGAACAGAATATTCAGAGGACTCTTCTGACCAAACAAATAGTAATTTTCCTTTGTTCCAAAATATTTGTAAAACCTTCATTGTCCTAAAGACATTGTTGGCCACTTAGTACGACTGTCATAATGCATCCATTATTACATGGTGGGTGCATTCAAGACCAACCTTCCTAGTTAAATTAACCAGAATATGAGGACAAGTATGCATATCAAACTACCACCTGATAAGGAAAAGTAATTAATACCTCAGAAACAAGACGATTGTTTTCATAGGATCGCCAAGGTTGAGGCTTCAAGACTAGAATCCCACCTTGTCAAGAAAACAAATGCATTAAAAAAAATAAAAAATAGGACAATATTTAGCATAAGGTAAAAGATTCCTTTAATAATTACCGGACGAAGAAGCCCCCTTATTTTTCAGAATAAAGTAATCAATCCATCATCATCCCAGTTCAAATGAATCCACTTCGTCACGTTCAAACTGTAATTTAAGGGAAAACTGCATCACACCACAATAATACAATAATAAGATCAAATGCTTGCAGAAACAAAGCATTATTCTGCAGTATACACAAATTAGATAATTAACTACTACTGTCATATAGATCATATTCTTGGAACAGTTTATTTAGCAGTGAGAAACAAAATGCATTTATAAAAATAGATTGAAGAGCTGGGAAAAATGCCAGGTGGTTCAGCATGAACGGAAGGAAACATATTGTGGCAGATGAGCCAAAAAAATCCTTGACCTGATCTTTTTCAACCCTTTACTGAAAGGACACATTTTTTGCACTACAACTTAGAAACAAGAGTTGTAAATTGAGATGTTTAGATGCTTAAAACATGTTATCAATCATCTCCTTTCATTTTATCTTCAATTAGACAAATATCACCCACCTCCATCAAGGTCCTTAGGCAATACACTTAGGCACGAGTAAGAGAGAGAAAAAAAAAAGTGATAACTGAACAAATTAGATAATAATTGCTAAAAACTTTCTTTAGCTCTCTGATTCTATTTAGTGGAAATTTCCACCATGATTATCTTTCCAAATGAACAGGTGAAAAAGCTGCCTCCCTGCCCTTCTCTGTCTCTGAATAAGCTTTACACAATGAAATCATTGACCACTATTGAAAAGACCTTTTCATTATATCATTTTTCTAAATCTTATTTCTTGAAGAAGTTTAAATTTCATTACGAGTAACACAACAAAAGGAACTCACCAAAGAATTGTATCATAGTCCTCTTCTGGCTGACACCAACTCTGAACAAAATTCTCCTTCCTGAAAGACACTATATCAAATAGATCTATCCTCTATTGTTAGAATCTCACAATTCTCGATTTGATTCATCCGATTCGTATCGATTCATACGAAAAATGAATCGAATCTTAACATAAATCTAAATTTATATTGAATCGTGACGATTCACAATTCGAGTCATCCGATTTGTATCAATTCACATGAAAAACATGTCAAATCTTAGCATTAATTGAAATTTATACTGAATCGTGGACAAATCGTACGAATTAATCAAGTCGCACGATTCATCCTAAACAAAAAAACAAACAATACTAGAAATTAGAAAGACAAAATATAAGAAATAAGATGAGAATTGATGATGCCTGAATTCTAAGGATGAATTTTGTATGAGAATTGTTTTTTTTTTTCATTAATACTTTCTTTTTAAATTGGTTATTTACTTATTTATCTTCTTTCAAAGAAGACTGACTATTTTCTTCTTCTTCATAATCAGAAATTCAAAATATAAAATGATATATATTACTTATTTTAATGCTTTCAAATTATATAGCATTTTCTTATAAATTACAAATTTTAAACTATGATTTAATATTATTATTAGTTATATAGTATTTTTATGTTTAGTCATTACTACATTTCAAAACTATATAATATATAATATGAAGTATGTTCTTAAAAATGAATATAAAATTTTTTGAATTAATATTACCAGTATGAACTGAATCTTACGATTCGATTCTCGATTCACAAAATTACAAATTCGATTCTCGATTTGACAACTATGGATCTATCTTGTCAAAGTGTGAACCAACATTCACAAACTCATTTTTCTCAACTGACGATTGAGTGGCAGAATTCTCTGATACATAAACATTCTCTGCCACCTCTGATTCAGATGCCTTTGTTCTACTCTTTCCAGCCTGTTCAGCTCTCACAAATTTCCTAAAGTGCCAGTGCGCATCTGCAATCCGATCTGACAACAATTAAGATTGTTAGTTCAGGAAGCTAAGAAAAGTGTCAAAATTAAGAATTCCATCAATGATTGGGTGCCCTTTCTTCAAGCCAATCGACAGAACATTAGAAGCAAAGGATTGTAAAAAGTGGCTAAGTTGATAAAATAAATATCACGCATTCTTGTTTTTAATTGTCAAGGGGTAATTCAGATGCATATATATGCACATGCATCTGCAAGTATATGCAGAGTTGGAATATTTTGCAAGTATATGCGAGTATGTCTTATTTTTTAGTGGCAGTGATACGCATTAAGGTGCCTAAAATGGAGCAAAATAAAAATATGAAAAGTACATGGACATACATTGTGTCAAACTGCCAATCTGCTCAAGACAACAATGCACCAATACACAAAGTAAGACTACTGTAGTGTTTTGTATCCTGATGGTTATAATATGTCATGATATAGTCCATATGTGCTGAGAAGTATTTGCTAGGGATAATGTATCATCACAAGCAAAGCAAGCATATCTTAATGGAAGTGGATACTCCTTTGAAATAATGTGTCAAATTTTTTAAGTTTTTCTTACTGAGTGATAACAGATGACTTATGAAGGAGAAAAAGAGAAAGCAGAGAAAGTATCACCCTATATATAAGAGTAAGCTGATAAGAATTGTAATGCAGGAGTATTCTTTAATTACACTGGCATAAAGGCATAATAATCTATAAGTCTAAAAAGTAAAACCCCAGAAAATTATAATATGGACAATTTTTTGCTGTCTTAAGTGTTTGGGCAACAATTCATCCTTAACCAATTGTTAAATACATAGGAGAATACCATTTTCTTTCCCATATCTCCTAAACTGAACCGAGAAAAAAGAAGTGTTCACCTATTCCCTGAAATGCAACCATAGCAAGCAACAAAATGAAATACGCTCACTGAACACATCACAAAGTGCCATCATGACTAAAAGTCTAAAATAAGATATTTTTTAACAAATGCGAGCAAGAAAAATTTTACCAGAATCAATATCATTATATCAATACCAAGGATTTTCCAGCAATGGAACTTCTTTGCCGTAGAATGAAGACAACTCCCATTTAAGTCAATACTACACAAGTTCTAAGCCAAAATGTGCAATATGGATAGAAATAATAACTTTATACTTATCTTGCATAAGTAATAACTTGATACTTATCTTGCAATATGGAGTCCTAATTTTGGAAAAAAGTGCTATCACTTAAAAAGAAATATATAAATATATAAAGCCCAGTCTTATTCTTGGTAGTTACTGCATTCACCATAACAAAAGGATAACTAATTGGCGCTGAGCGTTCTTAAGATGCTTGAATCAGAAATTTATTCCAACTGCAAAAGAAGATCAGATTTTGTTCCTAAAATAAAATTCCTTGTTTTTAATAAATAAATGAATAATCGATAGCATCTAAAGGACACGACAAGATAAATGAGTAAAGCAAAATAGGAGAAGAAAAATAATTCCTGATCCCAAGAAATATTTATAAAATGAAAAATAATAAATGGATTACCAATCTGGATAGTAATAACGCCACTATTGCAGCCAATGTCGAGGCAGTCCCTGCCTTCAAACCATTCCCTCTTTAGAACCATAAGTCGAGGATCTTCATCCATGCCTTGGCCTATCTGAAACATACAGTTGATCATAATCAAATAATTGAGCAATACATTGAGAATGAAGATAAGAGCAAAGTTAGAGAAAATAGATTACGCGATATCCATAGTAGCTTATGTAATTGCGGAAGGGGAAAACTTCTTTACGTTTTCTCTTTTTCTAGATGTCATTTACTTGTTCAGCTTTTTCTTTACTATTCTTCTTCTCCTCCCAATCCTCCTTCACGAATATCTTCTGCTCTTCACTTTCATTTTCCTTTTCTTCTAAATTCTCGTCCTGCTGCTTCTTCTTGTCCATGTTTTTCTGATGTTTATTTTTCCTTTCTTTCTCTTCTATCATCTTCGACGAAGCTAAGTCATTGAGGGAAGACAGAGATACGTAAGGGAAGAAAACACAGAAAATTCTATATGGCTTTCAAATAGAAGAGAGAATTAGGGTTTATTGTTATTATCATCTAGTCACACCTTCACTCCTCGCCTTCTTCTTTCCTTTTCTTTTTTTGGTTTCTATTTAAAAGAGAACAATAAACACGGATTTTTTTTTGCCGCTAATTTGTTTTCTAAGAACGCTGTCGTTTCTAACGATTGTTTCGCTTTAGATTGTCTTGGATTAGGGCCCGGCCCATTTCCACCAACTTCAAGAGCTTCTTCCCACCTAAAAATGAATTCTTATATCCCAGTCCTGGTCATAGAGTATTATAGATCAATATTCTACACCAAAGTTGTAAAAACTAATCCGGTTAATGAATTGAGAAAATCAACGAGTCACGAATTTAAAATCAAACTATAATCAAATCGGTTTATATAGTATTTTTATAAAATATAACATATCTCATATATAATAAAATATAATATGTCTTATACATAATAAAAATAAAAAATAAGCTGTTGGATATCTTTTTTAGTGTACAATAATAATATAACATATTTAATATTCTCTTTTTTATTTTTAAAAAAAATTAAATTTCATATATTTGTATAACTAAATATTTAATTAATTATTAACTGTAAAGGTAATTTATAACTTGAAAATACAATTAGCCAAGATTTTTAAATTGTAAAAAAAAAAGTAATATAAAAAAGAAGTAAGAAAAAAATGTAAAAATAAGTAAACAATCTCATATAGAAAAAAAAAATACGAATAAAGATAGATATCATTTTATAAATAAGAGTGAGTTAATTGTTTAAAAATATGTTTATTTTGATCAATTTGATTAGTTTATAGTTAACTCATTTAGTTTTGAAGTTAATTTTTAAATTGAATCAGTTGAATTGGCTAGATTGGATCAAATTTAATAATTAAATTTTTTTTGCAAAAAATTAAAAAAACCCGGAAAACCAGTTAAAACCAGCCGGTTTTTGGTTTTTTCTGTTGAGCTGATTTCCGGTTTTTCCACCGGGTTATTTTTCTTTCTGTTTTGGGGGTAAAAACCGTCCGGTCTAAAGACAGGTTCCCAATTTTTCCGGTTGAACTATACGAGCCAGTCAAATTTTTACAACCATATTCTACATATGTGCAAAGTCCACTTAAAACGTGTGTTTAAAAAACAACTAAAAAATCATTTAACATCATTTCTTAAACATGCGACATTTATAACAAATGTAAACAATTCTTATTTGCTATATTTGATCAAGTTATTAAAAAAGTTCATTAAATTGTTAATAAAAATTCATTAATTTATTAGAAAAAGATTCATTAGTTTATTGACAGAAAAATTCATTAATTTATAAGAAAAAGGCCATGACTTTTATTATTAATAAATGTTCAATACTTTACTAATATAGATTCATTATTTATCTGTTATAAATTAATCAGGTAATTAAAAAGGTGCATTATTGTGTCTATAAAGATTCATTAGTTTATTAACAAATATTTATTACTTTATTAGAAACAGTTAATTAGTTTGTTATTAATAAAATATTTAATACTTTACTAATAAATGTTCATTACTTATCTCCTATAGGTTAATTAGGTTGTTAAAAAATGTTCATTATTATGTCAATAAAGGTTTATTACTTTACTAGAAAAAAATTCATTAGTTTCAACACTTTACTAATATAGATTAATTACTTATCCGTTATATGTTAATCAAATGATTAAAAAATATTCTTTACTTTGTTAGTAAAGATTCATTATTTTATTAGAAAAAAATTTATAAAACATTCGTTAGTTTATTAGAAAAATGTCATTACTTTTATAACTAATAAATGTTCAATAATTTACTAATATAGATTCATTATTTTTCTGCTATAAGTTGATCATATTATTAAAAAATATTCATTAGAATATTAATAAAGGTTTATTACTTTATCAGAAAAATAGGCAAATATACATTACTTTATTAGAAAATTATCATTACTTTATTAGAATCTACAATACAGCTTCTGCCACCAATATCCATGGAATTATCTCTGAAGCAAATCAAAAAACAACAAATTAAGACAAAACAAATTGCACCAGAAAACACAAAATCACAAAAAAACGAAACAATAGCAACAAAACAATAAAAATTGAAACAACTGAAATTGTATATTTATGAAACACAAAATTGTACGGAATGGAAAAAAAGAATCCAGAAAAAAATATATAAAATAAAATCATCCAAACACCAAAAAAATCACACCAAAATTGGAAGAATACCTAAATAAATACATTCATTAACTCCCACTAATATTTAAAAATTTTAAACAGAGTTTACTTCACACGTGCCAAATGAACCCAGGTCCACATTGCTCCTTGTACCGGGTTCGTGATATAATTAACCCCTAAAAACGAGTTCCTGCGCAGAAAGACGCATTTCAAAGGTCTGAAATCGTCTATGGTTTAACTCGATCAATATACTTGTAAACAACTATAAAAGAAATTAGAAATTCAAATCCCACATGATTCACTGCGTCATCAAAATATCAATAAAATTACTCGAGAACAGTGAATCTGAACCGACTTTGGTACAACATAAATTTCAAGGTAGTCTTGCGCATGTTTACAAAAGCTATTTTCGGACAAGCAGCTCGAACATTTGAAAGTTTTTTTACTTTTTTCTTTTTTTCCTGGGCTGGCGGGGTGGGAGCTGCGTTTGGGAAGAATACTCTCGTTAAAGGATAAAGGAAAGATAATGGAACAAATATCAGAGAGATCTTTAACCTCCTTCGCTAATGCAAAGCTCCCGGGGCGATGTTTATTGCTATTGTCACTGTGAAACAGAAAATAATTTTTATATACAAAATGGGGATTTGATCATTATCTCAGAGGTACTGGATTTTGACAATCCTTTTGGCTCGAGATTCTAATACTTCCACTTCCAATGCCTGGCACATTGATCTGGTCCAAAAAAAAGCTCACTCCAGTTCTTTCAGAAAATCAATATTGTCTACAAAAACCTGCATAAGAGAAAAAAATGCTGCAAAGCTAAATGAATGACAAGACTCAGGAGAAAGCTATTGCTCACTTCATTCTTGCAAACAAAATGAAACACTAAAGTTCCCTTCCATACTGGTCAATATGTATACATTTATAAAAAGAGAGTTACTAATTGAAAACACTGATTAAATACTTTTGGCTGTATTCTAGGTCTTTAGTCTTGCAGTCCAAATCAAGCAAGTTCTATAATCATGCTTTGCATTTGTAAAGGGTTTTTGTTACCTGATGGGTGTTGCGCCCAAACTTAAATGAGTAAAATAACTATTCAACTTCAACATTTCTCAGTCCCTAAACCTACAATTAAATATTTTGAGTAAACTTAATTACACTCAACAGTTCTAGGAATCACATTCACAAATTTTTGTGGCTAATATTATGCAATCAAGTTATATTGTGATCAATCCAGCATCAATCTCATTCATGAAGTTATTTTGAATATGCATAAAGATGCAATCTTTAAAGCATACCGTCTTCCAACCATCAGGATCCAGGCATGCCGTTATCTTGGTGTTGATGCCAGGTAATGGCCCAGGTTCCCGGGTAATCTTCCCGTCAAACAGTTTAATTGCTTCTGCAGTTTTATAGACATCATCTGTGCCTATAGCAATCTGTTAGAATAAAAGAAATAAAGTCTAATGAGATACAGTTAAACAAAATTATCATTATTGCAACACTTGATTATTTCATGTAGTGGAGACTACAACCATATTGATGAATTTAAGGATTAGAAAGAGAGAGAGAGAGGGAGGCACAGGCATTTCCTTTAGAGTCTAGTGCTACATGAGCCAAGGGTGGGGGAAATCCAACACTGAAAAGAAAAAGTTACCACCTGAGCATAGGCATTTCCTTTGTCATATTCAGTGACCCCATAGTTGTAAGTCAACTCCAGCACAGCATTTTTATCTTCAGGTCCATAACCCATCATTGCTATTGTGTACTGATAATAATAGAGAAAAAAATACGTCATTATGCATCCAAAAACTAGTCTGTAACGGGGGTTGCATGGTATGAATTTGAAAGACCAAAACCAATCCAGATGCATGCTTGGACAACAAAAATAAAAGACCAAGTTTTAATGAAAATTTTGTTACAAGTACATCAAAGAAACAGAATATGAGGGGGAGAAGTTGTGCTTTCAAGGAATTAAGTCATAGTAGCAGTTAAAAGAAAATCCAGATACAGTCTCCTATGCAAGTAACAGGCACTATGACATAAAACACCAAGTTATTTATGGTGAGTTTTCAGAGAGATATCTAAATGGAAACCAAAGTACCACTCAATTTTTTTCAAATCTAACACATTTAACAAAGGCTCTCATTGCAAAACAGGCATTGTACAGAAACATGATAATTTTACACTTAAAAATGGTTGCTGAGTGAAAAATAAGGAGTTGAATATCTTAAACAGGGTCAAACTTTCAAAAGACCTCTTTTTTTTTTCTTCCTCCTTTTCAAGGACCATTGTCTCATACCAAGATGTAAATTTCTCGCCAAGGAAATAAATTGTGGAGTTTTCACCTTAAAAACAATGATGTGAAGAAACCAGAAAGTCAAGTGATAGATTTTGATAAATTTCTTCTATCCCATAGAAATAAAGGTGGTTCATAAGGCCAAAATACCATCCAAAGGCAACAAATGAATTATAAAAGAACTTATCAGAAAATACTCTCACACTTTAGGAATTATCACAGAGAAGAAATTCCCTTGCTCTATTTTTCCCAGGGTTTCCATTTCTCATAATATTCTTGTTTCTCCCCCTTGTTTCACAAAAAGGTTCATAACATATTACACAAGGTATAATTTCATATAAGGTTATGAATAAAATAGAAAAACTGGGAGGAAAAAGTAAAGTAGAAGAACTCAAACAATAATCACAGATTTAGCGCTTCTTCTCCATGATGTTCCAAAGTCATAGCCATTAGCTGATAATTATATTGTTAAATTCACAAAGTTGGGCCACATGAACATAAATATATAGGGCACAGAACTCAATCAAATCATTATTTCATCAACAAGCAAGTTAAAAATTCATCCACAAACATTTCAAAACTATCAAAACACCAATGGGAATTTTCAGATGTGCCACTAAGATCAAGAAGTTGATTGTGTTGTGCTAAATTTCACTTCCAACTTTAATGAGAAACAAATCACTAATCAGAAATTTATTTCTCACATCAAAACAGAATCGGTTTCCATCTTATATCCCACCTATCTAGCACACACAGGTTCAGATAAGATTTCTTTCTAGTCCAAAAGCTACAATCCCTTGATATACATTACGCAAAGTGGTTGTTCTTTTTCATACCTCAATCTTTGCAAAATGCTGTAATGCCATATTACATATGAATATGCTGTAATGGGTTTATTTTGCAAATAGAAGACATGTTACCTTGTACTCTGGATTGTCCCGTTTGCAAAGAAGCTCCATGCCAAAAGCCTAGATTACAAAACAAAGATGCAAATTGAGTCTTATGTACATGAGATAACCATGATAAACAAAATTCAAGAACAAAACTGCACAGGCATCCACAGTTATGATTTGAAATTGCCTGATACTGTAAGTCCCACCTTCTCATAGAAGTTTATGGAACGATCAAGATCACCAACACGAAGCATGACCTGACAAAGCGGCTCAGGCGTAGGGGCCCTCTCCAAAAGTTCAAACTTGTAACCATCAGGATCTTCAATAAATGCAATCACTGTTTTGCCACCTTTAACTGGACCAGGTTCTCTGGTTACTTTGCCACCCTTAGCCTTTATGAGCTCCACAGTCTTAGCAACCTACTTTAGAAAAACAGACAAATGAAACCCAAAACACATTTGTTACAGATCAGCAGTTAAATATATGGTGTAAGATACACGAGCAAATGTCAAAAACACTAATGATAATAAGAAAATCAGGACAGCACAATAATGAAAGATCATCATAACAAATCTTCAGCACAATGGAAAACTTAAATATGAGAATGAAACTTCATGGCAAGAGCTTACATCGTCAACTGCAATACCAAAATGTCCAAATCCAGTTCCAATGTCATATTTGTCAACTCCATAATCTGTCAGCATAAAAAATCAAACAAACATATTAAGATATATATGAGATAAAATGCATAGTTCCATGAGGGTATTATATAAATGATAAAACAAGAAGTACAATATACGAGTCTTACTGCATCAGTATCCTGATAAATTCACTGTATCAAATTTTGGGAAAAAATGGCAAAATTAAGTGATAGTATTATTTCTTAAAGCTTATAGCTTACTGTAAGTGAGTTCTATGACAAAGTGAGAATCTTCTGGTCCATATCCAAGAAAGGCATTGGTATATCTCTCCTCTGGTATGTCTCGTTTCCGAAGAAGCTTCATTCCTAGACACTCTGTATAGAATCTGCAGTCACCAGCATTTATGTTTAACCGAGTTACTTGTCATCCAGAGACAAAATATATATAGAAGAAAGATTGGAAAGTTTTTAAAAAGTGAGTTTGATTTTACATACTTTATGGTCCTATCCAAATCCCCAACACGATAAACAACATGTAGCAACCTTCGCTTGTCAGTTTTGACCCACTCCAGAGTGTTTTCTTGGGAAGCAATTGTGCTTGCTTGTGCCATGTTTTCAGCTGCAGCCACCCCAAGGCTGCTATGCGGTCCTTTCAAAGGTTTAGAAGCTTTCAACCCAAAGAATTGTGATTGGGGAAGTGCTGCAAGATGTATACAATTTACAGGTTGTTGAAATATCCCATATTTTTTCATTGCATAAACTATTACATAACATGAATTACTGCCATAACTTTAGCAAGCGTCAAACATAACAGCACCAAGATGAAGAAAGTTGGAGAAAGAAACACAATGTAGATGACTAATCCCAAAGGTCACAAAAACTCCAAATATAGCTAATCCATAAGAATTGTAGTTCAAAAACAAAATAAATAGCTCAAGCGGTACATTGATAGACATGCCGGAACCCACATTCACGATAAAATTTAATAAAAAAAATATCAAATTAATTTTAAACCACGCAATGTGACACAATTGTCTAGTAACAGGTTTACACATGATTTCCTCTCTAGGTAATTTAGTTGAAAAACAATACAAGCAAAATACAACGGAATATGTCTATAGAATTTCCAATTATGAACAAAAGAAAATCTACAGTTCCACAGAAATAAAATTCAAGGTCGCTAGCTGTAAGAATCCAAACAAAAACCACAAAGAGCAAATCTATGGACAAATTTCCCTGTAAAAGAAACAACAAAAATAATTTATTAGAATACTTTACCACTGCCGAGATAAGCGAATCTGCGAGAAGCAATAAACGGGAAGACGGAAACAGAAGAACGAGAAGTGCTATTACAGAGTCTGAAAGAAGAAAGCGATGGTCGAATTGAGGACGCCATAGGTATTATCCTCACCATTTACAGCCCAAAAAAATTCTCAAAAATCTCCAGCTGCTGTGCGTATTGAGCTTTGCTGAGTGACAAAAAGAGAAGAGGAAAAGAGGCAAGCGAACAATGCTCTCTCTCTCCTTTTTTTCCTTTCTCTTTTGCAGTTTTGTTCAAAGCTGTGGAGTGAAGCAAGCGTATTGAGTCAGAGAGATTCGAATAGGCGATGGGACGAGGATCACGAGTTTTACATCTGTCTTCACTCTCCCTCCTAACAGGCCAATGCCAGATTTCCACTGTTTGTTCTTTGGTTTCTTCCTATCCCTCACAGGAATGAGTCTATGCTATTTGGGTTTAGCCCATATGATTTCCACTGAGAAACTTAATGCAAGTAAAATTCTATTAAATATAAAAAAGAATATTTACAAAAATGAAAAAAAAACGTTTAAATATTTATAAAAATACTTTTTTAAAAGTTTTTTCAAAAATAAAAAAACGTTAAAGTTTTTTTTAAATACCAAAAACGTCTCAAATTATTACAAAAATATAGAAATTTAATATATATTCAAAATTTATCCATAATTTATAGAAAATTAATAAAACTTAAAGTTACATAAAGTATTATCAAAATTTATTTAATGTTTAAAATTTATTTAAAATTTATCCGAAATTTATCTAATATTTAAGTAAAATTTATTAAACAATTAATAACAGTTGAAATTATCCAATATTACATATTTCATTTGGTAATTAAGGTTTAGCTAACGTGTACTTTAATAATTAAGTTAATTAAATAATAATTAAAGTAAATAAATATATGCATAAAGATTAGTAGTTACCGTACATATTAATTAAATTTTTAATTTATATTTAAAACATAAAAAAATGTCATTTCTTTCTTAATTAAACAAAATTTTATCTAATTATACAGTAATTGTCCACCATTAAAAAAAACCTAAAAAATCAATAAAAATAATAACAATGAAAAAATGGAAAAACGTTGCTAAAATTGAAAAACCATTCAAAATCTATTTTCATTGAAATTTCCTCTTGTAAAATCTTCTTCTCGGTTAGTTGTTGAGCCAAAGGTCTTGACCACCAAAAACAACTAGGCGGCAAATTATATTGTAGACTCTGCTCTATATAATATTATGTATCTTATATGTATAAGAGTGATAATAAAATATGATAGCAATTTTGTAAATAAAGTAAATTTATACAGCTTCATTTGTTAATATAGATTCATTAGTTTATTAGTAAAATGTTCATTAGCTTATTACTAAAAAGTTCATTATTTTATTGATAAATATTCGTTTTATTTTAAAGCAAAATCGGCAGTTATTATATTTTTTATATGTGATTTGTCGTAGTTTATTATTTTTTCAATGTATTTTATCTCGATTCTTTTTACGTTTTGAATTTATTTGAAGATAATTCAATAAATTGATACCTATAAATCAAAATACAAAAAAATATTCATAAAAATAAGTACACAAAAAAATAAAATTAACTTATATTAATATAAAAAATAAATATTTATTAATAAATTAATGAATATTTTACTAATAAACTAATAAATATTTATTAAAAAACTAATGAACATTTACTTCATTCATAATAAATATTTCTCAATAGA